>JABUQX010129713.1:15000-17500 GCA_015478945.1 Trachelipus rathkii
TCCCTACTCTTGCATTAAAGTCTCCCATCAGCACAAATATCTCATTTTCTCTTCTTCCCACCTCCAACCTCTCTTCCAACAATTTCCTAAACTCTCTTTTTTCCTTCCATTGTGTGCCCTTGGCTGGGTGGGTGCATACACCTGAAAACAAGTATAATTTTTATCGTTTTCCATCTTGAAAAGTGCATAGACATAAGCCTTCATGGGTATACACGTCTCACACCCTGCAAAAACTGGTGACATCTTCGGTCCCACTATCATGCCAACTCCGTGCTTCATGACTCCCTCCTCCACACCTTTATACATCAACACAAATCCTCCCTTCAAATCCCTCCCCCTCTCCTCTCCCCTCACCCCCATTACCGCCAGTCTCATTACGTTTATCCTCCTCTCCTCCATCATATCCAAGATCTCCTCCTCCTTTCCACTGTATGTAGCCACATTTAGTGTAGCACATCTAAATTTGTTCGAAGAATCGTCCTTATTCGTTTTCCAAAATCGTTTAAAGGGTCTGTTTCCAAAAGGTCTATGTGTATCCGAGGCTGGTCCAAGAGAATTGCAAGCAGGTTCTTTCAGGCAGCGGCTTGCTAGGCCTGTCCTGCCCTAGCCATTGCTCCGTTGGCGTTATCCAGGGTACACGACGAGGACGTGGAGTTGGGTTTTGTTATATATATATATATATATATATATATATATATATATATATATATATATATATATATATATATATTAATATATATATAGTATATATATTATATATATATATATATATATATATAAATGGTGAAGTTGCATAACAACAACAAAAAAAAACTATACACTTTTCAAAGAACTTTATTTAAATTAAAAATTTCATAAATATATTTAGGGGTCTCGAGCCGACGGGGGACAGAGGGGAGGACGAAGCCCCCCCGTCGTCCACCGTGAGGCCGAGAGACTCAGACTCCTGCCATCTTTTCGGTTTACTATATGGTATTCCTTTAGTTTAAAAATAAAAAAAATTATAATTTTAATTCCCTTTACACTATGGTATTACTTTAACTAAAGTCTAATGTTTTTACATGGTTTAATTCAAGATTGCCAAACACGACTATTTCCACGTTCTTTCACTTTCATTGAATGTCCATTGATGCACACTTTATTTATTTGTATAATAATAAAATTTTGAAAATTTTATACTGCTTCAACTTCTGTTTTTATATAAGTATTTAACCATTCAAGGTTGTAACTTTGAGACATATTAAACAATATTAAATACCTAAATAAATAAAAAAATAAGAATAATTCAAATGAATAACAACATTCTGTTGCATTCTTTATTAAAAGAAACCAATTAAAATAACTAAACACAATTCGTAATATATATATATATATATATATACTTATATATATATAATATTATATATATATATATATATATATATATATATATATATATAATTATATATATATATATATAATATATAATATATATATATATATATTATTATGTATAATATTATATATATATATATATATATATAAATATAATATAATATATATATATAATATTATATATATATAAAGAAATGCAATAACCTGCAATTAAATTTGTATTTGTAAATACCCCCTGATGATATTTTCACCATGCTGGGATTCGATCCTGGACCCCAGCAGATGAGCGTGCAAGTGTTTGACCACTACACCACGACGAGACAAAAGAAGAACCAGAGAATACTTCTACTGTCCAAGCAGAGCATTACTACGTGTTCTTCCCGCTCTTATTCACCCTGCGCGGTACCCTGTTTTTCCCTACGCCCGAGTGCGAGCGGGAAGAATACATAGTAATTCTGCTTGCTGGACAGTAGAAGTGTTTTTCAAGTTCTTTCTTTTGTCTCGTCGTGGAACTCGTGCTCAACAACTTCGCACTCTCATCACCAAGCCTCAAAGATCAACTCAGGCATGGTGAAAATATCGGGGTTATTTACCAATTTCAATTTAATTTTGAGAGGTTATTGCATTTCTTATGTACATATTGACCCCCGGTTCTTTGTAATAATATTCCCATGCGCGGTACCTGTTTGGTGCCCTACGCCCGAGTGCCGAGCGGGAAGAACACGTAGTAATGCTCTGCTTGGACAGTAGAAGTGTTTTCGGGTTCTTCTTTTGTCTCGTCGTGGCGTAGTGGTCAGAAACTTGCACGCTGCATCTGCTAGGGTCCAGGATCGAATCCAGCATGGTGAAAATATCAGGGGGTATTTACAAATATATATATATATATTATATATATATATATATATTATATATATCTAATCTATATATATATATATATTAATATACTATATATAATATATAAGAAATTATAAATGCATACAATTCTTACCAAAAGATTAAAAAAAAATAAAAAACTAAAGACTTAATGAACTTCACACCATAAAGAAATTTAATTTTGTCAATTATACGGTATTTTAAACTTTTTCGTATAAAAAAAACTAGCGCAAAGTAAACAAGCATCAAATGT
>JABUQX010129713.1:22500-27500 GCA_015478945.1 Trachelipus rathkii
GAATATAGAACGATATGATAATGGAATTAAATGTTTTATTTGCCATAAAGAAGGGCACATTGCGAGACAATGTTACCAACGAAATTATTATAATTTTGAGAAAGATAAGAATATAGAAAGAATAACATGTTGGAGGTGCAATAATCAAGGGCATAAGGCATATGAATGCGGAATGGCGGGAAATGCAGAAGATGGAACCGCTGGACAGCTGGAGGCGGTTTCATCGGACGAATGAATCCGGCAGTAGAAAATCTTGCAATTATAATGGTAGAAATCAATGGGAAGTTATGTCGCGGATTGGTGGACTCAGGATGCAATAAATCGTTGGTATGTGATAATTTGTGTGATGGAAATAAAGACAATAGTATAGTTAAAACATTTAATGGAGATATTGTGAAATGTCGGGGAAAAGAGGTTGTGAATATGAAGATTGTTGGTAAAATTATTCAGGTTGAAATGATAGTTGTTGAAAAACTTTTGGATGGTGTAGATGCGATACTAGGATTGGACATTATATTCGAACTTGGAGGTGTGAGTTTATCAAGAGAGAAGATAACATTTGGGATAGAGAAGTTGCAGGATTTAAATGTAAACGTTGCAACAATGGCTAATAAAAAATTGAGTATCGAAGATAAAGATTTTTGTGCAAAATTTGATGGGGAGAGGTGGATTATGCGTTGGAAATGGAAGGAAAATGTTCGAAAGTTAACAAATCAAATAGGTATATATAACAAGTCAATAAAAGGAAATTTGAAAAGGAAATAAATGAATGGATAAGGGATGGTATTATGGTTGCTGAGCCTGATGGAGAAAAGATATATGGTGTGATTCCATTAATGGCGGTGGTACAAGAAACTAAAAACAAAGTGCGTCCAGTATTAGATTTTAGAGAACTAAATAAATACACGTCATGTCATACGGCAGATGGGGTGTCGGTTTGCGATGAGAAACTAAGGGAGTGGAGAAAAAAAGGGCGCAAGGAAAATTGTAGACGTAGACTTAAGGGCTGCATACTTACAAATTAGAGTCGAAAAAGATCTATGGAAATTTCAGACAGTAAAGTTTAATGGAAAGTTTTATTTCTTAACAAGGATGGGTTTTGGGTTAAACTCAGCGCCGAGAATTATGAATAGAATAATTTCAGAAGTTTTAAGTTTAAATGAAAAAATAAAAAGAGGTACGAGTAATTATATCGACGAT
Organism: Trachelipus rathkii; assembly: GCA_015478945.1. NCBI lineage: Eukaryota > Metazoa > Arthropoda > Malacostraca > Isopoda > Trachelipodidae > Trachelipus > Trachelipus rathkii. The sequence goes on from JABUQX010129713.1 coordinate 23,701, forward strand.
ATAATTGTTGATGAGGATGTAGTAACGGCGAAAGAGGTAGCAGATCATTTATTGAAGTTTGGGTTGGTGTCAAAGGAGCCTGAAGAAGTTGTTGGCGGTAAGGTTCTTGGACTGAAATTGGAAGTCGGAAGTTGTGGAGATTTAGTTTTTAGTAGAGGGAAAGAGTTAAAAAACTAAAAGATGCATGATAGTCGGTTGTTTTTTCGTATGTGCGGCGACTTGGTTGGTCACTATCCGGTAGCAGGGTGGTTGAGAGTGGCAACGAGCTTTATAAAGAGAAAAACAGAAGACTCATCATGGGACGAAGAGGTGAGCGAAGAAGTAAAAATTTTGCTTAATGAAACGATGGAAAGGGTGAAAAAGTGTGATCCAGTAAATGGGAAATGGTGGGTTAGTGAAGATAAAAATGGAATTGTGTGGTGCGATGCGAGTAATTTGGCTTTGGGAGCGGTATTAGAAATTGGAGGACACGTTGTGGAGGACGCCGCTTGGATAAGGAAGAAGGATGATAAAGGTCATATAAATGTAGCTGAACTAGAAGCAGTGTTAAAAGGAGTTAATATGGGACTGAAATGGGGAATGGAAATGATTGAAGTTAGAACGGATTCTGCGACAGTAGTGAATTGGATTGAAACAACAATGAAAGAAGAGTCAAGAATCAAAACAAAGAGTGCGGCGGAGGTTCTAATTAAAAGGAGATTGGGAATATTGAAGCAGCTGGTGGATGAAACGGGAATTGAGTTGACTATAAAATTCGTAAAGTCAGAAGCAAACAAGGCGGATTGTCTAACAAGAGTTAAGAAGAGTTGGTTAATTAGGAAAGAAGATGAAAAGATAAGTTTGTGCGGTTGGAATAAAGGAACTGTTACAAAGATAACTTCGAAAAATAATTTGGACGTGGATGGAATGGCGCGACACACTTTGGATGTTAGGAAAGTTGTAGAGGAGAACTCTTCAGGAGAATCGACGTCAGAAGAAGAAGATGTAGTCGAAGACTTTCATAGGGAACAACGAGAGAGGAGATTGCCGGAAAGACTAACATATGAGACGCTCGGGGGTTATAGATGATTGTAAAATCATGGGGGCGTATAATAATATTAAGAATTAATATGTGTATTAATGTTGCTTCACTCTGAAGCTATTGATAATAAGTTATGTAATTAACCAAGTTGGTATTCAATAAATCTTCAAAGCGTGAGGTTGTGATACTTTATACTACACTTATCTCTTGCGAAGTTTAAAATAAAGAAGAATAACCTACAGTAAAAGGTACATAATGGATATTATATATTATATATATATATATATATATTTATATATATATAATATATATATAATATATACATACATAAATTATAGTCTTTATTTTTTTATATAATATATATATATATATATATATATATATTATATTATATATATATATATATATATATATATATATATAAATATATAATATATATATATATTATATATCAGTTGGGCGAGGCGTGGCATTTTCCCGCAAGTCAATCGCTACATGTTTCCCGGTTTTCCCTATTTCGACCATTATTATAATATATATATATATATATATATATATATATATATATAAATACTAATATATATATTATATATATATATATAATATATCTATATATATATATATATATAGTATATATATATATATAATATATATACAAAAATCATGTGGCAACCATTCCAAAATTTAAAACACTTATGGCTGAAAAAATGCTTTCTTATATCAAGAAATGGCAATGCTTTCCTTCTTAATTTTCTGTTTATGCCCCCTGGTCTCCCCGTCGTGCTCTATTATGAGAATTTTATTGGTCTCCGTATTATCAATAGATGGAAAAAATTTTTGTAGAATTGTATCATGTTCCGTCTGAGAAAGCCTTTCTACTGAAAACATTTCTAACTCCTTCAGCCTCTCCTCCTAGCTCTTAACCATCAAACCCAAAATCATCCTTGTTGCTCTATTTGCACTGTCTCTAGCATATCTAAGTCTTTCTTTAAAATAAGGGGCCAACTTTGTGCAGAATACTCTATTTATTGGCCTAACATAGTATTATACAGTTTTTACTTTATTCACTTCTTTGCTCTTGTAAACAACATTCCGATTTATTATGCCCAGCATCTTATAGCTTTATTTCTACTTCCAACACTGATTAGCTTACTTTCAAATTACTGCTTTTACTGACAACTATATCTTTTTCTTGTTCCACAGACTCAAGCCAATCCCATTCATATCGCAGTTAAAAATTTTATTTGAGAAACCTAGGGTGAAGAACCTTACAATTTTTACAATAAAAATTCATTTGCCACTTATCTGCCCACCAAGAAAGTTTTATCAAGATCATTTTGAATCTTTATACATCCTCCACTATTCCTAACTGAGGTGGCCACTTTGGTTTCATCTGCAAACTTAGAAACCTGAATTTAAGTACATTGGTCTACACCCTTTCTATAGAGAAGCAGCAGAATTTACACCAGCCTCTGAACTTGTGGGACAACGCACTCTTCACATTATTTCCCATGATGCCCTATTGAACATTTAGTTGTACTAACACTGTTCTATTCCCACAACTACTCTTTAATCCAACCAATTCTTGAACACACTTGACTATGTTTCACCACTAGTCCTTGTCTCTATAAATACACCACCTTTCGCTCCTATTGGTAAATCTGACCCCAACCTTATATCTCTTAATTCTAATACTTTTCTGTCCAACAGCTCCATCCTGCCTATGCCGTTTTTTCTGGCACTTTGAATCGGGTGATTGGGGGGCCTTGCGTCGATTCTACGGCTAACTATAATTGGAATGACTGCTTTGACTCTGATGACGCCTCGGCTTCTGCAACTAAGGTGGGAGCTGTAATTCGTTGACGGATGAGCAGGTTCATTCCTTCTTCCGACTAAATCTTTTTCTGCCTCATAATCCATTGGTTCGATCGTGGCTTGTTTCTCTGGCCAATTCAGGCTAGAGACAGCGAGTATCGGGAGTGGAAAAATTTCGTTCTCATATCACTCTCGCTAATTTTCACTCACCTAGAAATCGTTGCAGGGACACTCTTCGACGAGCAAGCGGGCTTTCATCAACGAAAGTGCGGCTAACCTCTTGGATCCTCCTACTAAACAGAATCTTTCTGGCCTCCTTGCCCAAAAACATTTCCTAACAATTTCTATAATCATCTTTTGCCCTCTTATTCGTCTCTGATGGCTCTGTTGCTAACTCTCGAACTGAAAAAGGGTCAAATCTCTTCGGCCTCCTAATTTTCCTCTAACTCAAATACCTTGGGACGATTCTGGCAATTCCTCCTCCTTTCTCCTTCTCCTCTTCAGGTTCCTATGTCTTTACCTGGTGATTAACATTTGATCGGGTACAGACTCCTGAGATCTATGAACGTTAGGAAGGCGGGTGGCCGGATGGCATTCCTCCCCCTGTTTTGAGGGAGAGTGTGCTTCCGTGATGACCCCGCCCCTCGTTCAACTATATTCTCTCTCTATGTCTTCAATACTAACACTTTCCTTCAGTGTTTGAAGCACGCACATGGTCCAACCTATTCCGAAAAAGGAAACCGCTCTGATCTTCTAACTATCACCTTATAGCTCTCACTTGTATTCTCATCTAAGATATTTGAAACACTTCTTAACTCTCCTCTTAGGCCATCTGGCAATCTCATTCTCCTTCTTTCCGATCACCAAAGTACGGCTTTCGGGCGTCAACGGTCTACTGGCGATAAACTTTCCTATTTAACCGATTATGGTTTTCCGTTCTTAGGAACTACGGGGAGACTTGCGT
>JABUQX010129714.1:0-7500 GCA_015478945.1 Trachelipus rathkii
GAAGGGGTGCGTCCTAATTATGACAAAGTTAAGGAGATCTAGAAGTATCCAAAATTGCCACCAAACTAAAACATAAAGCAGTACTTAATGAGCCCTTTCTAGGTGAGTAATTCATGGGTTTTACCCCGAAATACCTACTAGCTAGCCTCTGTTGCGGCAGATATAAACAGCCCGTTAAATTCATTATTCTGCGCGGAAACCTTCCCTCAAGAAGACAGAATCCATACTCGGATGATGGCTGCCTAACCTGAAATCTTTTAAATATGTAAGGGCAAGCACATCTCCAACACCGCTTCAAACATCTGACATACTGCCATTCGCTTCACGCCGCGCCGACTAATAAATCATGCGTGCCCGCTGACGCCTCAACAGGTACGCCATTGCAACCCATTCGAGTATTCGCTTTCGTGCATATGTGTCTGATTGATAAGATCCTGCCAATCGCCTTTTATATTGCAGTGTTTTATTTTTCTCTCCACTGAACGAAAATATGTACTTATGCAATAATATGCTTGTGTGCTTTTGAACAAAGTTTCTCCCTAAATAACGGATACTTCAGTTCGTTGGGCGCTCCCCGAAAAAATCTCGCAAATCCACACGACGTCAGTAGAACCTGATAAGTTAGATATAATCGAGTAAAATTCATTCGCAACAAAATTCAAAATGTTAGAGAGACTACGGCAGTCTAAATTTTATTAGTCTCCACTAAGTACATGAGAATTTAATTACTACCCCAAAAATAACCCCTTGTCTGTATATCTTCTAGAAAATGAGATAATTGCAAATGAAAATACATGCAATGAAGCTGAAACCATGGTAACCGAAAAAGGGGCGTGGCTTCAAAATATCTCAGCCAATATCAGCGTGGAAGATTTACAAAAAGAGAATGGGATTGGTTCCTCAACAAGCGCCTTAACCAATCAGAGCGCAGAACACAAATCCGAAATGAATGAAACTGAAAGTAGGCATTTAAATGCTATTTGGAATGAGCCTCTACCAGATGCATTGAGAGGTTGGTCACAAAGGAATGTGAAAGGAGAAACCACACGCGTCAAAGTCACAAACAAGCACGAAAGGATAGAGTCAGTCCCTTTAAAAACATCAGACTTACATTCCACAAATACTTCGCATTCTCAGCGTGGGAAAATTTCAAATTTGGATGAACCGCCTATACCAGTTGATGAGCGGATAGCCTTAGAAAATAAATTGTTAGATGAATTTAAAACTCAAAATGTACACAACGAAGATGTGTGTAAGCAAACTGAAGATTCAATAGAGATAAAAACTGTTAATTTAGTCACAAAAGCACATGTGGAATTGATAAAAAGATTTAAAATAGGAAATACTGTCTATAAAGATATTATGATTACACCAAATCATAACTGATAAGTATATCAGACCTTGCCTATTAGATAAAACTAATAACGCTCTCTTAATATTAAGCCAAAAGTTTTTGGTACAATAAAGCAGAATTTCCACATGTATGTGAATATACTCATCTAAACCATTATGCAGAGATATACTCTCACCAAAGAAGCATATCTCCAGACGAGGTGATAAAAATATACCACCTCCAGGCCGGCATCCGGGATCGCCGCTGTCATACCATCACAAGCTGACTTTCGTTTCCCACAGCATGCCATATACGAGTGAAGCATATTGTGAGCAACATGATGACACCAAATGTAGCCTGAGCAAAGGTGGATATAATATCACAATCCAATCTATGGAATTCGCGTAAGCTCGTTATAAAGCTTTTTAAACAATGAATGTAGATATCAATCACAGTTACACCTCCTGTCGGGTTAAAGTACTCTATTCACCGCTGGTAGATACGATTTTTCGTATTTCGTTTCTGGGCGTCCCATTTCGCACTCTCAGAAGATAACACTCCAAAATGTACTAATAATGAATCTTTCCCTCTACTGGACTGCCTGACATTTGGGTCTACATGATAGAGGAGCAAATTACACTTCTCATTTATTCCGAGAGTGTGTGTCGGGCGCTTTCCGGCGGGGGGCTACTAGGTCCACTTGTCATATCCAAACGACCCTCGTCTCGAGGTACAAATCTCCAAAGGCAATCGCCAGCAGGTTAGAGTTTTCCCAACAAGATCTTCTAAATTTGGCTGAGAAGACGATGCCAGCCACGACCGGGAAAATAGAAAGACAAACAAATGGTTAGGATATTTTCACCTTATGTTCTTTTGCCCATCAAGACAGCACCCATAGCCCACAGCTTAGTTGCTATTGTCAGAATATTAATATACCTCTGGGGTCTAGTAGATACAAATATCCTATGACAGACTCAATGACTATCTTGATAACGTACATTGTAACAAACGTTCAGATGATGGCAACAGCACTTGCAAAAAGAACAAATCTGCGCAATAGGAATGTCTTTCTCCCCCGAAGAACTTCAAAGAGATGCAAAATAATATTATTAGTAACGAGAAATCAACAATATAATGTTGGGAAGCTTGAAGCTAGATACAGTGGACCCTATCGAGTGGTAAAGATTACTAACAATAATGCTCACATAATAAAGGACAACAAAGTAGTAGTTGAAAATCTCAGAAATGTAAAAATCTTTTATAGCCTTGTAAACTCCCCATCAGAAACAGAAAATAAAAATTGATAAATGGAAAAGAAAGAGAAATGAGAAACAGAAAAGTTGTCTCTTAAGAAAGAAAGAGTAGAGACGATCTTATAATAATAATTATTACGAGAACAAATTAAAAATCTCTTAAAGAGTAGTATTTATTCAAATTGTAGTTCTTTACCCTCTCTCAAGTAGTTTTCCTTCTGTTCTTATTCTGTTTTCCTTTGAATTTATTGTAAAATGTAGGCGAGGAGAATGTAAGAAATGGGGAAGCGATAACCATCTGCTTCACAACATGGGTTTATATAAGCCTTCTCATTTCTTTGTCGTGCTCAAGGACTCATCCAGTTCAATGTGAAATTTACAGGGGTACTTAGCGAGGTTATCTCGTAATAAGTGGACTCACGTGGAACCGGAAAAGGGGAGGCGATAATAATACAGAGGGACTACCAGAAGAGAGAGAGAGATGAGGAAAAAGCGCATAAACAGACGAATCAGTTAAAGAGATAGTCCATATGGGAATCTACTCGAAGATTTTATTTGGAATATTTTAAGAGAAGAGAGAGAGAAAAAAAGCATTCATGGTGGCTAGAAATTTATTTCAAGGAAAAGAAAATTACGGATTTGGGATTCTTAAAAACTGTAATTTTGCCATAAGCATTTCTAAATTTATTTCATTTACTAAATCTGGTGTGGAGGCCGCAGCAAATTTTTCAAATCAGTTCTTTTGGTCTATGCTTAATTAACACTACGTGTGTTAAATACAAATATAACAATTATAAAGAAGAAATTTAAAACATTATTAATTGCAGAAGGTGGAGCTGCGTTTCCCAAGTTGCTAACCAATCATATGAAAGTAAATTTTTTCCAAGCTCTCTTACCAGCTGGTCCAGGGCGGAACCCTTCTATCACATCTTATCTTTCCGCGAATGCGTGGTGATATAATTCGTCTTTAACCATATCTAAAGTAATGAACAGTGGATTTTGGTGACATGATAAATAATAGATAATGCTTAATCGAAATCTTATTTCTAATATGCGGAATAGTCGGTAAATAATATTAATATATGTCGTTGAATATATCATATACCGCAACATACTCAATTAGTAATAACAGGTGATTGCGGTGATAAGATAAAAATAATAAAGTCGTACTATTCAGTTAATCGAATATTATAATATGAGTGAATAGTCGGTAAATAATGTCTAATATATTGTGAATCTATTGTGTCAAGATCGCCGAACACATATTAATATTAAAACATAGTGCATGATTAGTGATAGTAGTGATCAATGATTGGTAAATGATAGTGATACGTATTAATAAGATAGTGATATTTTTATATCTTTGTATTATAGCCTATTGGTGTAATGTGTATATGTATTTAGGTATGTCTCATCGTATTTATGTATGATGTCATGTCCTATATATATCATATCTTAATTCTTTACATGTAATGGTTTATTGTACTACACTTTTTTCCCGCTTGATAGTCAGTGTAAGAGCACGTCGCCCAACAAAGCGAGGGTCCCAGGTCCGCAACTGTCGGGTGGGGAATGTGAGCTATTCTCTCCTTGGCTTGGCTCCGTCCTGCTCGGACTTTAAGTGAGTACACCTCCTCCCTCTGATAGGGCTCGCCCGTGAGTGTTGGTGTTTATCTCTGTAAAAAAAAAAAACAAAAAATATGTGTCATAGTGAGTGTGCACTCTATGTACGAGGCAATTTGTCAAGACCTCACACGTCACACATCTCTTAGACAACTGACTGGTGAACCATCTCTATAAACCTCCCTTTAACCAGGTGCGAGCCGGCAAATGTTTTCCGGCTCCGCACTCCGGCTTCCGCTCTCAGCATTTAAAAACCTACCCGGACTTCCGACTTCCGGCTTTCCGGGCTCCAGCATCATTTTAAAATTACCCCCGGCTCCGAAACCCCGGCTCCGGCTCCACGATTTTAAAATTACCGAACGGCTCGGCACCCTTCGGTTTTGTCTCCGGAGTTATTAAGTTGCTATTGTATTACTCCGGCTCCGGCTCCCGGCTCCGACTCCGGCTCTATAAATTTTCTCCTCCATTTACAGTCATGAAATCATTAATCTCTGATACAAAATTTTGAGTGTATGCATGCAAATTAACAAGTGTTGTTTAATGGACATCTTTTGTAATTAGGCTTGAGAATTTAAAACTTCAGAAAATATCTTAATAGAAAATAAGCCAAACTTAAGAAATACAGAACAAGCGAATCATTCACTTTCGTTACTTAAAACTTTTAATATAATTCCTCTTTGAACCATGAACTGCGTGTACAGCTTACGTAATATAATTGTTATTATTTTTTTTCCTAAAAAGGAATAAAATCATATTTTAGCCCTTCTCTTTAACGTTTAAAACTATATTCCTCGGGTGATTCCTATGCTTTTAAAAATATTCTCTGTGGTTATACAGATTTTAAATATATATATATCATATATATATAGTTGATATATATATTATATCTATCTATAATATATACTTTATAATTATATATATTATTCTATATATATAATACCTGAGTATTCTACTTAATATATTTATATTACTACTGATACATACTATAATTATATCATATAATATTATCCATATATATATAATTAATATATATACTATATTATACTATAATATACTATATCAATATATACGATAACAAACCTCGGCTTGTAAACTTTAAAAAATAATTTCTCCTTATGAACAGCCCGACCATCATGTTAATACCATAAATTATACTTCAAAACCATTGTTCTTTAAAAATACAAAACTTCGATCAATAATCCTCACTATTAAAACGATGTCCTTACATCCGACTTCTATTATTTTAAGCAGAAATATAAGCTCTTCATACATTACACTTGACAATAGCGAGGCCAAAGCTGTTACATTGTGCAATGCGCCATCTTGCAAAATTCTTAGGATCATGCAATGAGTTGCCTCTTAACTGATTAAATTTGATTTCCCGGCGATTGATTCATTATTGCCATCTCAATGACTTATGGAATCCTACCTTTTATTTATTTTTCTAGAAGATATTAAGGTTGAATGTCTTTTACTAGTAGATTGTCTTTTTAGTTCTTATTATATCGCTCTTTCTGCATGCTCCAACTTTTCCCGTATTATCTATTGCAATTTGACTTCTTCTAGTCTTCTCCTGACAAACTTCTAGCAAGGCGAAGGATTCTGATAAACTGCCTGAACTATCTGTACTCCGGCCCAGATTTCTGTTAAATGCGTTATTCATCTTTAAGTCCTAGTTTACAAAGAGCACTCCTAGCTTTAATATCAGATCTTCAAGTTCTGAGAGATTCTAAACAAAGATTGGTCCCAAAATATTCTCTAATTCTTTCAGTTAAACATCTTTCCCCTTGCTTTCAGGGAATTACTTTGTGATAATTGCTAACATCCTGTTCTCGTATAAAAATTTTTCCTGTAAGTCAGTCTTCTGATATCGGATATTTTTGTTGTTAAAGTGGAGTGTTTAATAATTCTTCGAGTGTTTTCGATTTGTTCCCACACTGACTATCGGAGAGAGAAAGTTCACGAAGTACCGGCAGCCATCATACTACTACTATAGATCTTTTAGTTCAGAAGCCTTTATGAGCATGAAGAACATGTAATTCCCCATCTTGTCTCTTGAACTTAGATTGCCACTTTTGCCACTTGATTCTTTAGAACTTCCATTAATCTTTGCGGGTATCGTCCGCTGCTTTTCGCTCATTTGGTCTCGCCATGCTTATACAGATTTGCCTCTATGAGTATTGGGTGGACGACCAATCACTGACACTGCTAACCTCAAGTTATGAATTCCACTCTCCCTGTTTGCAATGTCTACGTCTATCTGGACATTGTCTTCATAGTTTTGATCAGTTCATTCTGAAACCTATTACTCTCTTCGTTTTGACATTCAATTATAAATCAGTATCCGAACATCTACCCAGCTTCCTATTTCCTCAACCCTCATGCTGTCTTTATTTTATTGTTCAAATACGTACTGATCATTGTTTTGATGCGTGTATCCGTAATACCTAAGCTAATCTACCTTGTCTTTGTTTTTCGAACTTTTTTATAAGATGTCAGTATACATAATTCTTGAATAATATTCGCTGAAATGTTGAGTTCTTTCTTCATTACTGCTACAGTTTTAGAAAATATTGTTTTTATCTATACGTTCCACATATATAAAATTATTGACAAAACAATTTAGCTTTGCCCATGTGTAAGCATCCATTTTTTAAATGCACGAAGCATCCCTTTAGGCAATTTTTAAGCTTCATTCTTCCTCTTCGTTTTATTTTTTTTTTCCCTAGAACTATTTTCAAAGTACTTTTTTCCAGTCTAAAGGCAACTTTCAGTTTCTACCGCATTGTCTCCACACAAGTGTTAAATCCTGGTCATGCAAAGAAAACTTAATGGGTCACTATGCTTAACGACCATCTACAAATCATTGTATTTGAATTCCTGCCCAATTAACATACGACCAGAACACAAGTTTATAGGCAACACTGTAAAAGTTTCCAACTTCTAGCTCTGAGTTTTGACAATTATAGAAATTAACAGGTTTATCTCTGATTTAACCTTTTAGCTTCACCTTTCTTTTTAACCAATGCCTAAAATGTCTGGATTGATAGCGTCTTACATGTCTCATTAATTTAAAGACTCCAATTCAGTATGTAGTTTGTGACCCCACCCATGAGTACTGTACGTTAGGTAGACTCTTTTGGTGCCATATCGAACTGACTGTTTCCCTCAACTGTATTAACTATTTCATATTGACCAATGAAAGATATTTTATCATCATTACAATACATGAGGTGTTCTCGATTTTGGTTTAGTTGATTGACACAATATTTTTCTAACGATATTAAACTT
>JABUQX010129714.1:12500-15000 GCA_015478945.1 Trachelipus rathkii
TGCAAGGAATATCATACTGAAATTTTTCGCAATATTAAAGATACACCCTGTATATATATATATATAGTATATATATATATATATATATATATATATATATATATATATATATATATATATATATATATATACATATTATATATATATATAATATATATATATATTATATATATATATATATATATATTATTTTATATAAATAGGCGTAGGCAGCGGGGGGCACTTGCCCCCTAAATCTTGGGCGAAATAAAAAATTATGAACCTTATTGTTTGCCACGACGAACGTTTTAAGGTTAAGTAGTAGAAACTGAAATAAATACATCATATCGATAGATACATGAAGTAAGTAATTACTAATTACTAACGTATTATATTAGTTTTCTAAAGTTTAATTTGTTTTTCGTTTTCATATTGGCTTAAAGTCAAATAGCTTTGTGCTTTTATACAGCTTGATTCTTCTGACATTATTCTTCGCTAGAACTTTCAGTATGTCGATAGCATTTGGCGGCTGTCAAGCTGTTAAATTCAATCTCGGAAAGGCGTAACCCCGTTGATATTCAGGCTGCAGACAAATACATTAAAACAATTGCAGAAATAAAAGAAATATTACAGCCAATTTGAAGACCATAATTTTATATAATATATATATATATATAATTATATATATATTATATATCTATATAGTATATATATATATATATATATATATATATATATATATATATATAATATATTATATATATATATATATATATATATATATAATAATATATATATATAATATATATATATCACTCAACCTTTACCCCCCTAAATGAAAGTACAATTACGCCATATATATATATATTATATTATATATATATATATAATATATATATATATATATATAAATATAACTATATAATCTATATATACTATATATATATCTATATAATATATATATATATATATTATATTATGGGGCGTCGGGCAGGATTTCATTTAAGGGGGGCAAAGGTTAGTGATATATATTATATATATATATATATATATATATATTATAATATATTATATATATATATATATATATATATATATATATATACTTATATATATATATATATATATATATAATATATATAGTTGTGGTGTGTGTGTGTGAGTGTTTTGTGTGTGTGTGCGTGTGTGTGCGTCTACACAGGATTTGACTTAGGGGCTAACAAAGGTTGAGTGATTTATGTCCTTGCTTCGCATCTGATCATAAGACGATGTGGGTTGGTTAAACTCTAGATTTTTCCTTTTCAAGGGCTAATAAAAAATCAAAGCATAAAAAAAGTTAAAATTTATTATTAAATCTACAACAGTTGCAATTAAAAAATTTTATGTGTCATGAGGTGAGTAAAAAAAAAAACCTATTTGAGAAACGTAAAAGGTAATATTTATGGGGGTTGGCGAGTACTGAGTCTTGAGTGGTACTAATATCACATCTAAACTAGCATTAGAACGCAATGGATTTTTCAGCAAATTTGCACTTTCGATTTGTTCCCAATTCGTTGTCTTTTTTTTACTTACTAATATTCTATGAATACTCATCCTACATAGTCCATTAAGCCTGTCTTGTTCATTGTGTTTCTTAGCCAAGTCTTTACTCATCCTGTGCTGAAAGAGTGTTAAAGACTTTCAATGGTATACTTGTTGAACACAGTAGCACCGTGCAATTAATAGACAGGTTTTTGATTTGAGGAAAAAAAGGGTCGGCTTCTTTAATGACTTCAGCAAGTTCCAAGTCGTTCAACTTTGTTTATCCATTTTTTTTATCTAGCCACAAGGTATACCATGTCAGTTTCGGTATGAATTTTGCTGATATCAAGATCATAAAACTCTGTATTTTACTTTCTCACGTATAGCAACCACTGCCTACGAGAGCTCCTCACATAAGAAACGGATGCAAAAGAAAAAGATTAAATGCTGGCACGTTGTTTTCTGAAAATCTAGTCTCTAAAGAGGATGAAAGTCAGAAGTACTGAACGCTTCCAACATTCAGCAGAAGATTTAGCAGGATGATTTGCTTTATGTTGTTGGGATTGTACTTTTTTAGGTGGTGCAAGTTCTACAAAGAACTCAGCAGTAATAACATTGGCGGATAAGAGCAGATCAGCAATTATTTGATCATCAGTTTTGCAATGGTTTTTGACAACTTTCAAAATTCTTTGGACATGGTCAGAACACTGCATAAGATCAATATTTTTTTGTTTGAATAATGTTAGCCCCTGGTTCAACTATATTAAGCTGATGGCTTACACAGTGAAAATATAATCCTTTTTAATATTTTTCCTCCAGTTTCTTTTGAACTCCATGTTCTTTCCCCTGTCAATGCTGCGCAGCCCTCGTACCCCTGACCAACGCATAGACACGGATCCAAACCTTTTTCTAAAAACAAATCAATCTTAAATCAAATGAAAGTACGTCGAGATGGTTTTACCACCCATCCCTTCAAGAACTTCAAACCCCAGAAATTCCT
>JABUQX010129714.1:20000-29687 GCA_015478945.1 Trachelipus rathkii
TGCAGTTGCTAGAAATTCCATTTTATCATGCTCTCGCTAGCTTGGGCATATAAATTGGTTTGCAAGTGATATGTTTTTAATTTTTTTTTTTAGCTAAAGGTTAGGTAAACCGCAAAGATGGAAGATGTCAGGGTCTCTCGGCCATATTGAGCGGTCGATACGAAATTCTGGGAGGAATTCTGCTACCACCAATTACTGTTCCTCGGCGTCTGTCCCGTCCGTTGTCTTTCGTGAATCCTAATAAAAAATACGCAATTTTAAAAATGATAAGATAAAAAATTAACATATAAGAGGTAACAATAATGAGGTTTTAAACTAATAATTAAGACTTAATGCAGAAACCTTCCGTGGTAATTCATAGCTTGATATCAGCATTCTACTTAGTACGTTTTAGGATATAACAAATGTCATACTGGAGGCAAAGGGATGTCACGAGCTCGCGTTCGGAATCGATTTTTTCTCGTAATAATCTAATGATTTTTTTGTTGCATAGATTAAACAATTCTTTTTAATGTCGATTGAGACCTTCACCTATATAATATACTATATATATATATTATCTCACTAAATACAATACAATATTACTTAGTAAAGTTTTATGTTCAATTAGCTATGCCTAAATAGTATTATCTTTTTTTATAACACGATATTAGTATATTTAAATGAAAAAGATAATATAAAAAATGCTTGAATATATATAAGGTTTAAAATATAACACCTTCAATATACTAGTCCACTATACTATTATATTAAGTATAATATAGTACAGTTAGATACCCTAAATAAAAATTATCAATGTATCAATTGACACAGAAACAGGTTTAGCGTGATATAGCTTTGATCAATTAGACAGTTTAATTCTTCTATATATTCTTATAAATTATATAATTTCGAACCAGGAAATAAAATTTTTCTTTAGTTTCTTTATGTCAACCAGTACACAGTTAAGGTTATTTTTTAAGAAAGTTCTATTATGATAGGCAATACTTTCTGCTAATTATGACCAGCAAGACGTTATATGGCACTTTGCATATCAGTATGTTTGTCTTAATTAATAGACCTAAATTCACCATTAAATAATTTCGAAAGTTTAAAATTTTTTTTGAACATTAAGAAGTATATTTGCGGTCCTATAAAATTTGGGTCGTTGCATAGTCTAATTGTAGCGCTGGACGTATTAATAACTATAATCTTAATACATATATAATATAAGTAACAGGTTTTTTATCTTAAGTAATTTGATATTACAACTACTTAATTAATATATATTATACATCGCAAGGCGAAGATCACTCTCTAAAATATATATATTAAATCATAAACTACAACTAAAAATAGTTTAGCTCGATAATTACTTTAAGTATATCTCATATAAAATAATAAAATTTACCTTAGACTTAAAGTCTAATACCCTACTTCCTGATAATATATTTTCTATCAAAATTACATAAGAATAAATCTTAGCAGACTAGAAGAGATGACACATGCACTAGCAATATGAAAATTATATTATAGATAATAAGTAACATAGGAAGGTCTAGTATATAGAGTACTTTACAAAATATTCTCATCTATCCAGTATTATATCACTAGTGTAGTATAAAAGTAAGTATAATACGGATAATATTATAATGAATTAAAGAATAAAAATATCAGGTAATTATTAGGATTTCAATATACCATAACGAGTTGGCTATTATAGCTACTAAATTATACTAGAGAATCTTGGTAAAAACAAATTACTGTAACATTGAGTAGAATTATTAGAACATATAGAATTATCTAAATATAAATACCTCTCATATTGATGTTATCGAGCACTTCTCCGCAACTTTGGCTTACTCTACCTTTTGGAGGAAAGGACGGGTAAGGGTATTAACAAACAGGAAGTAAATTAGCACATTGAAATGATACACGTACATGGAACTCGCAAGAACTCGTAATAATAACTCAGCAATTAGTTATCGAATTTATATGTAATAGAGTTCAGCATACCAGCTTTTCAACCGCGTCTGAACCTTCCAAGAACACCTATACAGTATGCCAATCAATTCACTCGCAACAGAAGTTCTCTTCCGTAAATTTTTTTAACTAAGGATTAATTAAGCATAACAGAAATGTTCAAGTCTAGGCTTCAAGCAGTTATGGTCGTAAGGATTATGGGGAGAAAGAGATGTTTCTAGTTCAGGGTGCTACAGGAATTTGTGAAAACCTGTCTATTAAGCTCAGAGCGGGGTAATGAACGACAGGGGAACATAAGGGTAAGGTTTTCATAGTCATCGATGTCCAATGAGATTGTCTCGCTGGATACATTGATGATGTAGCGTCGGCACAAAAAGCACTGTCGCCAATTAGTTAACAGATAAATGTGTGGAACTAGTTAAATGCAAACTGTTAAGAAATTATAATAATAAACAAGATATTAACAAAAAAAACTATGATATTAATAAAAAATTAAAATACTATAGGTGATAAAAGACAAACACATTTGCATACATTGTTGGTGGTAAACACTATGAAACAAACTCTTACTACTGTGTTAGATGCTACAAGATGAAACAGTCACTTATAAAGACGTGTTTTAGGTATAAACACAAAAGCTGTCTGGTATAATCAGGGGAAGAAATCACATCTATATGTCGGATATATCATTTGGACACTAGAATCTATGTCAGAATCGTGGGCTCATACCGGTGAGAATGATCATAGTCATTGAGAGGAGGGTACGTTACGAGATAAACCCACCTGCACGCGCGTAATCACTCTAATGGGGAGATGAAACCCACTTGCTTCATGGTCTAGTCATATTCGACGTGTTATTCGTATACATATAATGAGACAGACCTTCTGCTACATTCAAGCCTGCACTAAAACGGTTACCAGAAATTATGTTTTTTGTGTAAACATTTCCTTTTACACGGAGTGACGCTCGGCCTATATATAAAATAATTTGTATCCAAGTAAGCAAATAGACGGGTAGCAAAATATAAACAGTACTAATTTATATTGATGTATAAGTATAAGTTTACTAAAGTTTATGTTATAATATAGACAATGAACGTAGATTATAAGTTGAAATAGTAATAACTGATTACCCTGTAAACTTGGTTTTACAAGTATATATTATATTATTACTCATATTATTATCATAGAGTTATTATTATACTCTATCAATATATATATGTTAGTGGTATATGAATATACTATTTCTCCTATCATAATAAGTATTGTATGGACCACAAAGAAGGAAAATGACGTCGAATATAATGAGAAGTTAAAGTAGTTATTTTATAAAGAGAATATCTCTTTAAAGTGGCAACGCTTCTATGGGCAATTATGGCCAGAAGTTTGCCACTTAATATCACATTCTTCTTTAATAACCTTACACATTAACTTAACTTTTCTGAACTTAAATTTTTTTGGAACTTAGAAAATTTTCGGTCAGTCGAAAGATTGTGTGCGCGTTCGCTGTCTCACATTACTCTGTTAAGTCAAACTCACTCACAGTAGCATGATAAATCATCCACTTTCGCTTTATATTTATGCGAATAGTGGTAATGTGTCGATTAATTAAGTAGTATATACCTCTATACCACAATTACTACTATATAATATAGTAACAAATGTATATTAATAATCCGCTAGTATATATTCGATACGTAGAAATAAGGTGGAGTCTTATAATAAAACTATAATCATATATTTTATTATAATAGTTATTGATTATAAATATATATAGCTATATACATGCTTAATATTACTCGATAACGGGAGATTTTAGATGATGTTAAGTCAACCAATTAAAAAAATGATTAGCATGTAAAAGGTTTGGGTATAGTTCGCGCGCATTCTATTATGTCATCCTCCAACCTCGCATAGATAACTCAGTTCATTCACGGACCTTTTTTTCTCTTTATATAATTTTATTTTTATCTGTTTCATTTCTCTTTAGAAGTTTACAAAGGTATAAAATATATGAAAATTTCTCATTATTCTAATAGCATTTAAATATAAAGAAGATTTATGCATAATGAGTCATTATTTACCTAGAATAGTCGTAATCACAGTATGTGCTTGTAATATGTTTCAAATTGAAAATATATTATATGTTAAATAATTAGGGCAAAATTAAATATTGCTGTGATATGTTACGGTTCAATATGTTTATTGTGTTCGACGTTCCTTTTATCTGTTTGGTTCTAATAACACAAATTTTTTTTTTAGAAGAGCCAAAATACATATATAACAAAAAAATCTATAAAGACAGAAAAACATACAGTAAAACCGAATACATTGCTGGAAAATTGGTCCAATTTATTAGATGCGAGAGGAATTTTAAAAAACAAAAAAAAAAAAATAACAAAAAGAAATAGAACAAAAAAAAAAACTAAATAGGACTACAGGAAATAGAATACAGTTGGAATCCTCATCGGTAAATTATTTTATGAATCATTTTATGATAGTAAAATAATAACAAAAATAAAAAGAATATATTCTCTTGAATGATATTGTGAGGTATACATGAGTCAGATTTCCTGGGCTCACCTTTCATGTACTTATTAGTAACGTTATTCGTTCTCAATAATGTCGACACTAAGTTACTTAGATTCAAATTTGTTATAATTTTTTTGTTTTTTTAAACTCTAGGAATAAAACAAACACAGCGCGTATAAAACCCGAGCGATCCGATGGCATAGGAAGTTCGGGTCCTCGGACTTACGGGAACCATACGGGGTATGGACGTATATTATCCCTCCAGTCCGGGGAGGGTCTCTGGAACCGACTCATCTATGGTATTATGCCGTTGTCGCGGGGTTTCCTGTCGCCCCTTCCCCTAGCGAGGCGGTATGGAACACATCGTCCCTCCCCAGTGGGTTGCGTCCAGACGGCTACGAAATCTCCCTACACATATGCTCTGGATGATAATACTTTTGACCAAATATATATACATATATCTATATACTTATATCAAATTATAAGATAATAATTATATATAGTAGTATTAAGAAAATTAATCAGAAATGGTTATAAATATCTTCTTAGATATCAAATACTAATATTTGTTATTATAATATACTTATATATTACATATATATATATATATATATATATATATACTACTATAAATACAGTAAAAATAATATAAGGTAATTTATAGTAAAACTTTGAAGTACCACTGAAAAAGAAAACGAGGAGGGCCGGGAGGGACCTCATATGAGCGCTCTGCAATAAAATATAATAGTGGAAATATTAAATTTAATGTTATGTATGTTTTTTTTTGTTTTAGAACTTTCCACGCATGTCGAAAATAATGTTGTCTCATATAAGTCGATAGAATCTAATTAATTTTTAGTTCTTATTAAACATAATAATTTTGTTTTGTTATTTTCTCCGAGTACCGATCGTTTGTTTATATTTATTTATTTATTATTATTATATTATCTCATAATTAATTATTTCGTTTAATTATTGTATTTTACTTTATTTATATTAATTCCTACTACTTATAGGGGAATTAAATTATTTATTAGTTTATTATATTTCCTTATTTTGATTATTTATTTCTTTATAATTACCAGATATTCCCTAAAGCAGTAAATTAGAAATCAAAAAAATTTGTTATTTAATAGTATAAATGCCAACATTTAATGGAATATAACGGTTGGTGTGGAAACTATTTATTAGTAAGTCGCGTTGAAGCTACAGAAAAAACTGTAAGTAATATGGTCTTTTATCTGTCGGGTTACTAATGCTTTCTCACTTGCTTGATTTACGCGGAATCGAAAATAGCGGCCTGAGGATGATTTTAATATCTTTCCGGATAGATTTCTAACATTATATATTTTCCTTCTACTGTATATTCAACCAATAATTGAGTTCAGACTATATAAATCAACTCTTAGCAGAAAAGTTAGTAGGATTGGCGAAAAAATATAACAAAGGGAAGCGTGTTCATATAGTGAGTATATAATATCAGTAGTTAACTCATAATATTATAACTATAGTAAGCTACTCCTAATTTAATGCACTCATTATATTGATACATAGTGTGATACTGTTTACATATTATATATACTACTATTATTAATATTAGTATTAAGACTTAAGACTATTAAGAAGTGTAAATATCTGTTAAATATTCCAATACTGGGCTGTCGACCTGTCTTGGCTCTTTAACAACATTGCGATTATTATGAACCTCAGCAGCAATCTTATTATGCTGTTATTTCTAAGCTTGCACAAACACAGAACTCCAGTCTTACTATCTCAAATTACCTCGTGCGCTTAACATATACTCACCATCATTAACGATTACCTAAATCTTTTTCTTGGTCGACAGACTCAAGCAAATCCTTCAATATCGTAAGTTAAAAACCTTTTATTTTGATTAACACTAGTGTGATAAAACCCTTTACGACCTTTTTACTCTTATTAAAATTAATTGCATAGCTAATAAGATCGACTGACTTCACAACCAAGAGAAGCTATTTTATCAAGGCGAGTATATCGTAATCATTAAGTGCTATCCTTCCCCACTTTCCCCTAACTTGCACAGGTGCACTTTGTGAGATTGGCGGATACTATTGAGCCCCAATTAGATGCAAATATAAGTATACTCCTTGGGTCTATATTATAGCATATCCGAAGTAGAGATAAATGCATTAGCGATAGAAGCGAGGGCATTATAGTGGCCCCAGACTGAAACCCTGTGGTGGTGCGCGAACACCATCATGGTCGAGAGGCTTCGCTGAGTTATAATCCCTATTGATTGGGCTATTTATATTGTTTCGTGCTGTTTTAGTTGTTACATCACATAGTTTTCTATTTGCAAAACCTTCTTTAATCCAATACACCTAATAGTTGTACATCTGATTCCACTCTGTTTTACCTCACACTTGGCATATATAAGTTCTATACACAGCTTATGTCGGGAACTTATCAACAGCATTTACTACACGTCTAAATATATATTATATCACATTGGATGAATCTGTGTGAGAGTTGCCAGATATAATAGTTTTCATAATTTCAATTTATAACATAATTGTTTGTCTTACTATGGAACCAGACTGCCAGTGAAATCCGGCTGGCGTAGGTCATTAACAAATACCTTGTTAATCTATCTCAATATAAGTTTGTACACGCTATATATGCTAACCTTCATGAGTAATCACTATTATCATATATATTCTCTCAGATATATGTCACTTTTACACTTTCTTTTACACATTGTTCTTTAAATTACTACACCCCCACTTTGCTAAGTCTGAATATTCTTTCTCATACTTAACTTCCTCTCAAGCACTTCAACTTTCAGAAAGTCAGATTACACCGAACTTCTATTATTCCTATATATACTGTAGTAAAAGCTATATGTGTGTTTTTTTTAAGATTTATGAATTTATATTATATAGGTATATATATTATATATATTGTAAGGAGCTAAACGAGGCACCCTAAACGTGAAGTAATTTGACCTTCGAACGTGTCGAAAAATCGATAACCGCGCCGGTATCGATTTTAAGTCCGTAATCGATATTCATAGGGAATCGATTTTTACGCACGCGCGCATGCACACACGAGGTTACGTGTTCCGTTTCGCATCACCGGAGGGGTGCAATGTGGTGTTACCTACAAAAGATAAAAAATTCGCGTCTCGTTAAGAAATACGAGTATAACAGGTGCCTTGGATGATTTGCAGATTGCATGATAAACGAGAGGAATGCGTACACTCAGGATTACGGTCGGATTTGGCTCTTGTGCTAGTGCGGTGCGGTTCGTCAGTTCTTGTAAGTAAAACGTAATTTCTTTGGTAATAACCTTTATAATAAATCCCTATTCTAAGCAGACATGACAAAAGTTCTTGTGTCTTTAACTATGTTCATTTGGAATATCCGCGCTATAGAATTCAGTAAATACTGGTTGTAATAATTATCTATGTCTTAATTCAAATTTACATTCTGGTAGAGTGCCTTATGTGTATCCACCATGAGCAGGGGCTACTAGCCAGTTAGAAAATTCGGTCGACATAAAATCACGAGAATTGAGGTCATGAAATCACTTCGGACTGTTGAACAGCAGTTCCGGAGATTACACGAAATAACGCGTTGTAGAGAGAGAATTCGGGATGAGACCGCAGAGTTGGCATCGCTTATACGTAGGCAAGTTTGCAGACGTGACAACTAAGAGTCTTTATTCATCAAGTTGGCGGATGTAACGTGTGGACGGATGTTGTTCCTTAGTTCTGTATCAATATTAAATTTATATAACAGCGATTATAAGAACATTTCTCATCTAAGTGTTCTTATAGGTTGTCAAATTCTATGCATCTACATGTATTCTTCCTGCAATGGTCAGTTCAACTCGTCTTATGTACTGATTTTGCTTTTAAGTTGAGCTGTTTAAAGGTTTCGTGTTTCTAATTATTTCGGCTAGATTTTGTCCTAAATCATTGTGTCCTATGTACTACAACCCCTTCATAATAGTTTTAAAACATCTACCGCTTAGTGATGAGCGTTTTATGCTCTTATCTCTACTATGTCCGATCCCACACCAATTTATCTCAGTCGCAACAACCTGCACGAGACGATATAACGTCTGATTAAGATAGTTTAGAGAAAGAAGACAGATGAAGACATGGGAGGAACAGGAGTGAAAAGAGTAGCAGAGTGAGAGATAAATAATGATGGGAACTTGTGAAGGAAATGGGAGTTACCGAAAGCGAGTGATAAGAGGAGGAGGAAAGAGTTTTGGAGTCTTGTGACATTGTGTATAGTGTCACGGAAGGACGAAGTCAGCTTTGACTAGAGAGATGGTCACGACAGAGTAGGATTTGAACCTAAACACCATTGGCACCCGTGCTCTAGGAGATCTCGGTGCGGTTTGCTCTATGAGTAGACTTGCAATTTATGAGGCACCTTCAGATATGATATTTCATATTAAAATGTTAAAAATCTACAGATAGACTGACTTTCTATTTTCAAATCTCGTTTTCTTTTTATTAACACGTGAACTAAAATATATTGTTTTGCTATTTTTATAGCAGAGTAAATTTCTTTTCATACTAGACCTCAGTATCACCTAAACATACACTGATTCTTTGTATTAACATTTTGCCTTCCAATTAAAATTTTTTTAATTTATTTTCATAAATTTTTATTTAATTTATTTATATTATAATTGTAAATTTTTTTATTAGGTTTTAGTGTTGCTTAAAATATTTTGTTTTTATTTCATAAAATTTTTATGCTTTTATTTATAAAATAAAAAATTGCTTTATTATTTATAAAACAAACCTACTAAATATACAGTACATCTACAGTAAATTCGATCCATAATTTAAACCACCTCATTACCTAATACCCTTACACTCATATTATACGTCAGTATATACCGTGATTCTATCATTATATATCTAATTTGAATATCTATTGATTCAAATATTTTTATAATCATTAAACATACAATATATATTTCTTTTGTATTATTAAAGAATGTAATAACTTAATAAATATTTTGGAAATATTTACATTCTTAAAATGCAAATAAAATATTTTCAGTAAATATAACTACCCATTTTACCTACTATTATATTATATATACTACTCTCACTAACCCCATCCAGTGACTATTGACTATATTGTAGATACTATATTGATTGATACTATTGATTCAAGTCAAGTGGGC
>JABUQX010129715.1:0-22589 GCA_015478945.1 Trachelipus rathkii
CGTGTACTTCGTTCAATCAATTTAGGTCTTTAACCGTTTTCGCATTTCGTGAAACGCTTTCGCGTTATACGCTTCATATATATATATATATATATATATATATATATATATATATATATATATATATATATATATATATATATATATATATATATATATATATATATATATATATATATATATATACAATAAAATCTACGTATTAATAGTCAATATTTAGGCCTGGAAGGGGTATTGGTACTGCTGTATAATTTAAAACATCTTTTATATACATAAAGGAGGTAATTTTAAAAAAAAAACAAAAAAAAAAACATTTTGTTTTTAAAAAAAAACGTGTTATTTTCAAAAAAAAACAAATTAAAAAAACATTTTTTTCACACCCTAGTTGCAGCCTGTTTACTTTCAATATAATCATTAAAACCACTAGTCTTAAGTTCTAAATTAAAATAAGCCGTTTTCGTTTTAGCATTTTGTCTTACGCTCGATAAGACAAATTCTTACGCATTTTTTAAGAACGGTTTCGTGCCAAAACGACCGCGAATGAATTCCTATTCTTCTTATAAACTGTTTACAAACATTACAAAATCATAATCAGTGTATGGAATGATGTTTTCAGGGGAGGATATCTCTCTCTCTCTCTCTCTCTATATATATATATATAACATATATATATATATATATATATATATATATATATATATATATATATATATATATATATATATATATATATATATATATATATATATATATATATATATATATATATATATAGTATTTGTTACAAAAAAACAAACAAAAAAGGTTCTAACAAAAGCAAATGAAAGTGCATTATTGTAACAGATCTTTTCATCAAAAATTGACAAAGCTAAAATTAAAAGCCATTTTATTCAAGGAAGCATCTTCCAGGTGTCACAAATTAAAACGGGCCTACCGCGTAATGAAAACATTATCATTGCATTTTTAATGAATATTTTAAGGATAATTAAAATTAGTGAATATCACGCAAATATTTGACACAATCTCACATACTCTCTGATAAAAGTCATTAAATTGATTCCATTGTAAAAAAAAAAAAAAAAGAGAAATACACTAAAAAAATAAAAGAAAAAAATTTCATGACTTTCTGGCATCATTTCCTTTGTTTATTTTCGTAAAGAATAAATTTTCGGTAGACAACTGAAATAACAATCTTTTGGAATTTGTCAAGAATTCTTACGTTTGGTGAGAATATTCTCAAAATTTTCTTAAATTGATGACGAACGGTATTTTTGAGAGCGTTCTTATTGCTGTGGGAAATCGTAAGTTCTAAATTAAAATAATATTCACTCTGGTTCTCCAATTCCGATTCCATAGTAATGCCTTTAATTTCATGGTTCATTAAAATTTCTATCATTTTTCATTAAATTCTTTTATTTTTATTGCAAAAGAATTGAATCTCATTTGGTGTAATTTACAAAAAATTAATACCTTAAGAGTCATTATCCTTAAAGAAATTAATTTATTAAAGTAATACGTGACTTCTGTGTGAACGCTTTTCTTATATTACTAAAATTTTCATTTATTCAAAAAATATACATTATACTAGAATTTTTTTCAAATAGTAAAGCAAACAGTTCGTATAATGAAGGTTTTTGGTTTGATCCTTTTTACGGATAAACTTTCTATGTCTCTCCTTCTAAATGTTTTGTTAGACTTTTAACTCATTCTCAAAAGTATATTTCCAATATTATAGTTATAAAATAGGGTAATTATCTAGTATTGGTGACTTCAGTTCACGTACATAGTATATTAAAATTATAAACATTTCATTTACAAAAATGGTTTTAAAAAATTATTTGAAGTTTTACGGATTTTCGTATTTTACGCATATATTTTTAAGAAAAATATAAAAAATAACCTTATGAGAATTTTAAACGGCTAATTCTCAACGATCGCTATCGATGCTTTGTTTCGATTTTTATATATCGATTGCATTAATATTTTTCCGATAATCGATAATTTTGAACGATTATCAACAATTCGATTGTTCTTCCAAATTACGTTTACGTATATTAAAAAAATAAAAAAAATTAAAAATTCGTAAACGAATTTTGTAATAATAAAATAAAATAATAAAGTAATAATAAAATAATTTTTTCTTATAATAACTACGCAATATATATATATATATATATATATATATATATATATATATATATATATATATATATATATATATATATATATATATATATATATATATATATATATATATATATATATATATATATATATATATAAAAAAAAAAAAATATTATATATATATATATATATATATATATATAACTTTATATTCTTATATATATATATATATATATATATATATATATATATATATATATATATATATATATATATATATATATATATATATATGTTTGTTTATTATTTATTTTATTGATGAAAAATTACGAAAGTACGTTGATAAGCTGCGTGAGCCGGTATTAGATCGATGTTCTGCTGCCGGTTCGATGTGAGGGCGATTGGTATATACTTATATATATATATATACGATATATATATATATATATATATATATATATATATATATATATATATATATCACGGCATAATAGGGGGCTCAGGCCGACGGGGGAACAGATGGGGACGTTTTCCCATACCCCGTAAGGGGGGCAGAGGAACCCCGCGACACCCAAGGCGAAGTTCCGGGCCTCACCCCAGAGAAATCGATCTGCTCTTTCTCGTTTGAAGGCCCAAAACTCTATCAGGGCGGTCTGCCAGGCTTATTAGTTTAAAAATTATTTTTAAAAAACTAATATCTGGTGCCCCAGGTGATATAGTCGAACAGTGGTTCCCCCTCGAGGAGTTCTCAGAACCGCTGAGCGCGCTCGACAATCCGCAGTAGTATCCCCATATTGCTATATATATATATATATATATATATATATATATATATATATATATATATATATATATATATATATATATATATATATATATATATATATATATATATATAATATATATTTATATATATATATATATATATATATATATATATATATATATATATATATATATATATATATATATATATATATATATACTTTATATATATATATATATATATATATACTATATATATATATATGATCATCTGGAATGATTTCTTGGAATCTGTCTGAATCTCATTCTGCTTCTTTCCACGATCTTGATGCGGCTCTCAGCGCTCAGGGTCTGCAGCGATATCATATATCTTACTGATTTATGGTTATCCGCCCTTAGGAAGCTGCGTGTAGTGGCAACGACATATCAAAGCATTTGACCAGCGTTGCCAGCACACATCTTTCTCCAAGCTCCCCTCCTTCAGGTTTCCTCCTTCTCTTTGCTTATATATCAGTTTTCTTTCAGTGCTCAATATCTGGCTGTTGTTGATGGGAGAAAACTGTTCTTCTTTTTCTGTTAATAGTAGGGTGTTCTCGAGTTCTGTCATCTCTCCTTTATTATTCACTTCTTTCTGTGATCTTTCACCACTGCACATCTAACTCTATTCACTCTTATGCATTACGTTTTTCCTTCATTGTAGCTCATTTCAATGCACTCCTTCTTTTTACTTCTAAATTTTATAATCTTAATCTTTCAGTTCTATTCTCTTGATCTATGAGATGAGAATTTCTAGTTGGGGTCGTCAGACAACAATTAATTCTTTAAAACTCAACTGAAATCTCTCTGGGCTGCTTCAACTTTCCTATCTTTGAAGCGGATTCTCTCGTCTCTCTGTTATAATATAAACCCATCCTTGGCCTTAACATAAGCAAAAAAATATCTTGGAAACCTCCATCACAACGGTTGCTAGGGCGGCCTCAAAGAAACCAGGAGTTCTGTTTAGACTGCAGGGCTTTTTCTCTTCTCAGTTACTCCAATATACAAGGGCCTCATCCGCCCTGTAGATACTACTCTATATCTGGAGGCTCTGGTTTCACCGGCTTTTAGATAGGGTCGAGTCAAGGCAAAACTAATTTTCTTTCCAGTTCACTTGACCTATCTTTGCGGCGCGATGTTGTCTCTTTCTCTGGTACCAGCGTGGCAGGTATAAGGAACTATCATACCACCATCTTTACGTACCCTCAATGAGTGCTGTATCTGCACATGAGTTTGTGTTGATATTAGTACTCCAATTTAGTTCATGCGGTGCTTCCTTCTTTCCTGCCACCTCTGTTCTGTGAATTCTCTTCCATCTTCTGTAGTTCCTGCTGAATTTAATCTACTAACCAAGGCCTGCGTCTTAGCTCATCTGCGTAATTTGCGTTGGTAGTTCGATTCTGAGGCGTGCAACACCTCCCAGATAGGAATACCTTTGTGGTGATGTATTGACAACTGTAAAAAAATATATATATATATATATATATATATATATATATATATATATATATATATATATATATATATATATATATATATATATAACACTATATATATATATATATATATATATATATATATATATATATATATATATATCCCGCTACTGGGCTGTGATATATATATATATATATATATATATATATATATATATATATATATATATATATATATATATATATATAATATATATATATATATATATATATATTTATATATGTATAAAGATATATATATAATACTACTGAACAATAATATATATATATATATATATATATATATATATATATATATATATATATATACCTATAATATATATATATATATATATATATATATACCATTTCTCAATATATATATATGTAAATTTCGTATTTGTGTGATATTAATTTGTACTTTTTTTTTATTGTATATTACGCACAAATATTGTTTTACAAATTTTTTATTTCTTTGATATTATTTACGTACACTTTGTCTATAATATTGATTCCTCGAAATTAGTGAGAAAAATCGATAATAAAAAAATAATATCGATATCGATGTATCGATAATCTGAAACGCATTTAAACAGTGATTCCTTATCCCTACACGAACGGAAAAATGCCGAATTGTTATGATTTTCAGAGCGTTAATATTAATATTTTTAGTGAAAATATTAACTCAAAATAAACTCAAATGCGTAAAAAAAACTTCAAATAATTTTTTAAAACCATTTTGTAAATGAAATGTTTATAATTTTAATATACTATGTACGTAAACTCAAGTCACCAATACTAAACATTTACCAAATGAGCCTCGAGTTAACTCGGCTGCTTGCTATCTTGTTGTGACTAAGAATGGATGACGAAGGATTGATTCTAGCCCAGAAACTCTTTAGTCTTGATATTAATCGATATTAAACGATTAATCAATATTATATTAAAATTATCGATTATCGATTATTTATTACAAGAAGCCGTTTCAATAATTGAAATCTCCTATTAATAGGCCCATGTGATCTAGCAAATCTTTCGACTTGTGGCGCAATCTTTGCGCATGCGCTATGCCACTTTTTGAAATTGTTTAAGTATTAAAACTTTTCAATAGTTTAAATCTTCACTAAATCACTTTTTAATTATTAAGGCAAATAAACTTTTCACTTGATGAATCACTTTGAAGAAAAATAATTAACTTTCACTTTGATAACGATCGTAGAGATCGAATGCATTTTCAAGTATGTTAAAAAGTTAAGTCATTTTAACATAACATTTTCAAATAATGTTACGTACATTATTCATCATTTTCAAATGATACATTTTCAAATGTTAACATTTTCAAATATATCAAAAAAAAGTTTCTTTTTTGACAGTAGCGGCTCTTTTCGCCACCGGCCTATTAATTAGTTTTTTCCCACTAATTTTTAATCAAAAACATTAAATTTATATTTACCTTAAATGTTCTGGTTACTGATGTATACATAAATTACTTGCCAGATTCGCTTCTTGGAGGTACCTCCTTGCACTTAGAGATGATTTTAGAACATTTAAGTTCTTTTATTAAATAATGAGACTTTTTAATTGTTATTAAAGGCAGACAGGAGACTTCAACTTTGAAAATGCTTCTTTTCAATATTAAGGACAACTTTATCCTTCTGAGTAACTTAAAATAATTAACTTTACTATTGACAGTTATAAAGTTTAACTTACAGGTTTTTATTAGCCATGATCGTATAAACATTAAATAATAAGTTGCACAATACTGCATACAAACTTATTAATAAAAATGAATCACAACTTATTGTACTGTTAAGGAACACTAAATATTGGACACGTGTTCACAGAGTAATTACTGACGGAATACTAAAGAATACTCAATATTGTTCATCCTTACTGACAGCGATCTAGTCACATGACCAGTGGCGGAGGAATTTTCCTGTAATATTTAAGCCTTTATTGTTGACTCAATTTACTGTTATTTAATACTGTGGTCAAAAAATTTTAATGACGTCATATTTAGACAATTTTATAACAAATTTTCACAATTTTGATCAGCTGTTGTGATGGATCACGTGGTTTTGGAATAAACATAAATTAAAAAAATAAAAAGAGGTTTATATTACAAATAATTGATCAACTATTGTGATGGAGTTTATCGATTTAGAAAAAATTAGATTTAAAGCTAATTTTATGAATGAAACATTCATCAAATCAAACGGACCTCTACGCCGCCATCTTGTTTGTTTACATTTTTTCATAAGCATTTTCTTACCCCAATTCAGCAAGCACAAAAATAACAGCACCAAAATTTAGAAATTCCTTACGTTTGGTGAGCAGTTTCCTAAATTTGTGCTAAATTTGACAAAAAAAACGCAAACTTTAGCATTTCTTACGTTTCGTAAGGTTGCTATTTCATACAGAATTTTATTCTATATTAAGCCGATTTCGATTTTGCATTTGTGCTTACAAAACGTAAGAAATGCTAAAGTTTGCGTAGAGGTCCGTTTGATTTAATGAATGTTTCATTCATAAAATTAGCTTTAAATCTAATTTCTTCCAAATCGATAAACTCCATCACAAATAATTCACATTAGTTGATCAATTATTTGTAATTTAAACCATCTGTTAATTTTTTTTATTTATTCTAAAACCACCTGCTCCATCACAGCAGCTGATCTGATCAAAACATTTGTAAACAAACGTTCGTTTATATACAAAATTCGTTACTAAAATAGTTAGCATTTCTTATCGACGTAAGCACAAGTTACAAGCGATAATGGTGTTACACAGAATTGGGAATTCTTTACGTTTGGTGACCATTTTCTTACTCACGATTTTGCTAAGTTTGACAAAAACTAGAAAATTTAAGCATTTTTAGCACATATGCAAATACAACTTCGTTTTTCTTTTTCTAAAAAAATGTGGACATTCGTTTTGTCAAGCTGCTAAAATCAAACAAGCGACGTAAGGCCCTGTAGACAGGTTGCTATTTTATACAGAATTTTATTCTCTATTACACAGAATTAGGGAAATTCTTTACGTTTGGCGAGCATTTTTTTACGATTTTGCGCTAAGTTTGACAAACACGAAAACTTAAGCATTTTTTAGCACAAATGCAAAAACGAAACGGCTTAAAGGCGTTTTCCATTTTGCATTTGTGCTAACGCTATATCGATATTTTTAGCATGAATTTCAGGCATAATCGACCGATTGTTTACAAAAATTTTGATCAGCTGTCTAATGGAGCACGTGGTTTTGGAATAAACAAAAATAAAAAAAATAACAAATGGTTTTTATTACAAATAATTGATCAACTATTGCGATGGGGTTTATCGATTTGGAAGAAATTAGATTTGAAGCTAATTTCATGAATGAAACATTCATCAAATCAACGAACTACTACGCCGCAATCTTATTTGTTTACATTTTTTCGTTAGCATTTTCCTAAAATTCGGTAAGCACGGGAAAGAGCAACCTAACAGAATTTAGGAAATTACTAACGTTTCGTTAGCATTTTACTAAATTTGTGCTAAAATTTACATAATCGAACGACTTTTTAGCATTTTCCTAAATTTCGTTAGCAAAAGTACAAAATCGAAAACGCCTTAAAGCGTTTTTAATATAGATTCCTCGAAATAAATAATATCGATATCGATGTATCGATAATCTGAAACACATTTCAACAGTGATTCCTCATTCCTACACGAACGAAAAAAAGCCTAATTGTTATGATTTTCAGAGCATTATTATTAATATTTTTATTCAAAATATTAACTTAAAATAAACGAAAATCCGTAATAAAAACTTCAAATAATTTTTTAAAACCATTTTTGTAAATGAGATGTTTATAGTTTTAATACAGCATTTACATGAACCCAAGTCAGTAATACCGAAAGTGTAATTTTTAGATCGGATCATTTTTAAACATTTAATATTAAATCAGATAAATTTTTAGTATATAATTAGAAAATAACCCTTTATTTTAGTGCAACTTTTGTAGAACATCTGCTTAATTTATCACATTTTCAATTATGGGTATACAATCAGCGCTGAAAAGAAACCAGAACACAACAATATAAGTTCAAATTCAAAAACACTCTATATGAAGTTCTTCATGATATGGTGATCTATTTCTTTGTGAAGGTGATGAATTTAAAATGGCAAATAAAATATTCACCTTCAAGCAAAACTCTACAGTAACATCACTTCTATCATCAACCTTCTTTTCTAATTGCATCAAATTTAAAGCTACGTGTAAAGTTTAGCTTAAAACTTGTGAAGCATATTTAACTTTAATTTTACCATCAAATGAGGGCAAGTATATGTGAGCTTTCGTTATTTCAGGAATGTATGGAAAATTACTTCTTAATTTAGTTTTATATGCTTCCTGAATATACCTCCATTGAGTAATCCCTTCAGGAATTTTAACAAAGTTATTGTAAATGGCATTCCTTGTGCTCTTAAGTAAATGTGGCACATCTGGAATGACTGCAATCTTTTTCATTTTAAAGTTGAAATATAGCTAACTTTTTCTCACTCCAAGTTGTCTAAACAAGAGAGAGAAATCACAGGCTTGGTCTGTGGTTATGCAGACAACATAGATCCAATACCAATTAATTTAGAAATACATATAAAAAATAAATTTTTCATTACCTTAACTTTAATGACACTGTAACTGAAAACATCCACATTCTTAATCAAAACATTTCACAAGTTTCTCATAAGCTTCATGGATTGATTTGGGATGAGCCAAGATGTACTTTAAGGTTTTGTATAGAATAACAGCAGCAAATATGTATAAAGTGACAACTCTATAAGGAGACTTGCAGGACTATCATGGACAGTTTTAAAGGAATCATCTCTAGGATATTTTTTAACTTTCTGATCTGAAAATTAGATTGTGGGTGCATTTTGTATGATTCTGCTTCACAGATTCATTTGAAAAAAATTAATTTTTTGCAAAACACTGCTCTATGGATTGTATTGCTCTGGGAGCTTATCCATCTTCTATTACTGCACTGTTGATTGAATAAAATTCCCCTAAAGTTAAGAAGTTTTTGACTATCATGACATTTATCAAAATGTTCACTGATTTACAGAATTTTATGCATCACATTAAACACGAGAATGCAAATGATTACTTAAGGAGAAATGTAAGGAGAGATTCAAAATGAACCCAGGTACTAAACCATAAATGAGTTGTCATAAAATATCCAACATAATTGTATGTTCAACTTGACTTTAAATTCTGAGTCATTCACAATATATGCCCACCACAATATAGACATAGCCTTGTTTTTTGTTTTTTTTTACCTTAAATTCTCTATGCTTTGCATAAAAGTGAAGTTCTTACTTTAAAATCTTTATCCAAACTTTTACAAGTACATTTTTTTAATAGAAACCTAAACCATGTTAATTTATTACTATTAAAATTTATATTTCTTTAACATGTATTGATACTACTATTATCACTTCAGAAATATTAGTCTGGACTTATTTTAATCTTATTGTTAAACAAGGCCTTTTCATATTAGTTATTTTAGCATAAAAAAATTAAAATATTAGGGTGAGTCATAAGGAATATAAGAAGTTTTCAAAAGAATATTTGAAATGAAGTTTCATCAATTATTTGTAGTGACGTAGTTTTAAGAAATAATTCACTACTAATATTTTCAAGACTTTGATTTTGAATTATTCTAAATAGTTGTAATGACAATTTTCCAGATATGTCGTTATTTTCTTTTTCTGTTTTCAGTTTGTTAATTGTTTGGAATATTTTTTCATTAAAATAAATATTAAAATGGAAATCAAATCTGAGATTGAAATAAAACTGGAAGAATTAGACTTTGAATATGACTCTAATCAACAAGATTATCAGGTGGTTATATATATATATATATATATATATATATATATATATATATATATATATATATATATATATATATATATATATATATATATATATATATATATATATATATATATATATATATATATATATATATATACAGATATATTCAAAACTTCCAGCTTATCTGAAGTATGACTGTGAGCTTTCCCTTGTTGCCCCTCCCAGATTCATGTTGTTGTAAAGGTGGAGATTGTCTGAAATCAAGTTCCAAATGGATTCAACTTTTCTTGCCTCCTGGTGAAGTTATGATCTACATGATCAAAGCCACAGAATCTTCTGTTGCTGTTGATGGCTGGTGACATAGAACCCAACCCCGGTCCTAGAGCATACCCCTTTACCAAATGCAATAAACTTTGCAGTCAAGGACTAGCTTCCTGCCAACAATAGCATCATATGAAGTGCACCAACCTCCAAACCCTCAATGCTTACTCCCAACTTGGTCCTGCTATCTATGAGGAGATCACACACAGAAAGCCAAATTCCACATCACAGCTCCATCAACATACTTCAATTGAACATAAATAGTATAAAAAATGAACACAAAGAACTGCAACACTAATTAAATGCAACATACCCTTAGCACTTATACAGGAGTCTAATTTTAAACAAAATACACACCTCCCTGAATTTTCAAATTATACAACCCTTAGACAGGATAAAAATTCATCCCAACCAACACAGCCTTGTCACACATACATAAAAATATACAATTCAGACAAATCATAAATCAAGCACAAATTCTTTTGAACAATGACCAAGCTTTCTTTTACCAATCAATAGAAATACAGGTCAATAAAAAACATAACCTAATCAATCTTTAATCCCCCATCCACATCTCTACACTGTCAGCATATTATTTTCCAAACCTCTCTCCTTTGACACAATATTGATCACCCTACATGACTCAATACCCACACACACATACACCAAGAGGAAATGTACTCATAAACCATTTTAACAGAAATCAACATACACGAGTACCTCCACAACATAACCAGGATCCCACTTCATCAGACATTACCTTTTGTTCCCCCCAAATTCATGTTATCACTACAATGCAAACCTTTCATGTTCTCTCATCAGATCACATTCCAATTCTAATTACAATACAGCACAAACACCCAAACTACACTCAAAAAAACATACATCAATTATAGGAAAGCAAACTAGCAGGCATATACTGAAAGCTTAGAATTAGACCTAGAATCATTCCAAATTATAAATTTTTCATTAATCAACAAAATACAACAATTCAATAGCATAATTCTCAAAGCATCCAAAGAACACATCCCACACGGCTACTGCAAACAATTTGACCCCAACTTCTCACCAAAAATAGACACTAATAAAAAAGAAACTATGCAAAAATAGACAAAATAACCTAGCACATCTAAATCA
This sequence comes from Trachelipus rathkii, assembly GCA_015478945.1. NCBI lineage: Eukaryota > Metazoa > Arthropoda > Malacostraca > Isopoda > Trachelipodidae > Trachelipus > Trachelipus rathkii. The sequence goes on from JABUQX010129715.1 coordinate 11,713, forward strand.
AATCACAGACCTTAACAATAGAATAAACACTTTAGTTGACACAAATCAGAAAAAAAATTGGAAGCAATACACCCATATTCTACATTACAAAACCAAAACAACACAAATATTCTTTACAATAAAAATATCAATACATCACCCCCACACACACACGTACCTCAACTAACAAAGCTATTTGCAAACAAAATAATAAAATTCACAGCCCTAAAAACCAATGCAATATTATGATGTGACACTATTCAAAAATCAACCATAAACCCACGATCTCCACCAATAGAAAACAATTAAACGACTTAAAAAGTTAAACTCCGATCAAGAAGGGCCCATTTACTCCCCTACAAGTATTTAATATTAATTATTAAAAAGCTAAAAAATCCATAAGCAGTGGCACAGACCAAGTATCTAATTTTCATCTCAAACACCTAGGAAACAGCTATTACAACTCAAGCTCAAATATTTAACATGCCTGGTGCCCAAACAATCTCAACTGCCCTGAAGCATGCCCACATATAATTCCATGCCCACATAATTCTAATATTAAAGCCTGCTAAACCACCTAACGAGCAATCCGGCTTCATATAGACCTATTTCACTTCTCTACAATATCCAAAGTATTAGACAAATTAATCCGCAATAGACTTTCACCCTTGTTCCTTTATCTAATTCTCAACATGGATTTAGACAAACACACTCCACAACTACTCTCCTAACCGATTTAACACAACACATCCTGACTGACTTTAACCAAAATCTCCCCTTCTCAAACACTTCTAGTAGCAATAGACATCAACAAGGCATTCAATACAGTCCCCAAACATATTAATAGATAAAATACTAAATAGTAAAATGACCATTAAAGAGCAAAAAAAATAATATCATATTTCCTATAAAGTTGTACAGCTAAAGTCATTTGAGAACGATACTCCTTCCACACATACAAACTATACAATAGTTTCCCTATCCTCTCACCAACACTTTTAATCGCTTTATGCACAATCTCCCATACCCAACATCCCCTTCTATAAAAATTAGAAGCTATGTTGACAATCCACCAATTACAGCTCAAAGCCCTTCTAGAGACATAGCACGCATGGAGAAACAACATCATATAGGCCAGCTGGAACACTGAATGACAGCATCCCCAAATAAATCCTCAATAACACTACTCACAGCTGATAAAAGAGAATCAGATATACACCCAACAATTTACCTTTTCAAATAATAGACTCTCTCAATAAACATCCCACCATTTTGGGTTTAACTTTCAACACACATACAGTATGACATTCACTTCCCACATAAACACCACTTCCAAAGCCACATTTAAATTAAAAAGCATTAAGAGTGGTAGCAGGAGCAAACTTTTGCCAGCATAAAGAAACCAACTCTATACTATACAGACAATATCTTCATCCCTCTCTAAATTATGCATCGCCTGCCTGGGCTCAAACAATTTCAAAATTTAACATTCCAAAAATAGAAGTCATTCAAAACAAAGCCCTTAATGATAATAATTGGTTGCCTCACCTCCTTACCTATTCACCACTTTCTAACTAAACAAAACTCCTCCTTATATGAGCCCATCTTGACATGATAGGATGTCATTTTACAGTAAATCACTTAGTAGATCACCCCCCCCTACATCAATCACTACACACCGACCACTTACACCTAGAAGGATGAAAACTACACAAGCCGAATACTATTCTGACATATAGAGTAGACTGCTCACCACTACCACCTGACAACCCAATCATTAAACACATTCCCCCCCCCCCATCATTAAACATTCACACACTCGACTAAAAAACTATCACACACCCACTACCATAACAATACCGTATCCAACACATCTACACAAAATCTCCCAACACGAAACAAGCTTTTCACTGCCAAATGGGTAAAGCTGTCACAGCTCTGCCCTGGGCACCTTCCCTCCCTTCAGGTATTCACAGATCTGCCCTGGGCACCTTCCCTCCTCCCTTCAGGTATACAAGTTTAGCTATTTCAATAATCCCTCTCCCTACTCTCAAATATGTCCTTCCCAAACAATTTACAACACAAAACATCTTATTATAGAATATAGATTGCCCTACTTTGGCAAACATCGGACACAATTTCAGTACCCTTAAGTTAACAGATCTCTGGGCATGGCTGGTGGTGGAATATCTCGAGGTCTGCCCTATATACCCATAGGAGGGTGGCTGTGGGGCAACAAATTAGAAAAAGAAGTATATAGGGGACTAAATATGATTGCAAGTACAAGGTTGTGAAAATATGATCTTATATGGAGATTTTTATTTTAAAAACGTATATTTATAATTTTTTTTTCTTCTAATGACTTTTATTGTATAGGCAGATTGAAAAACTTCTCTGAAGACTTAACTATGTCTCAGATAATCAAAAAATTGTTGTTACCCCTTAACTTATAATGTTTACTTTGATTGCAGTTTAAAAAGCACTTCAAAAAAGAAATACAACACAATACTTTATTACTTTATAAGAAACATTTTAACAAAATTACTCTCAAAGGAAAAAAATTGAAATATTTGCACCAAAAAAGTTTATCAATGCCTTGAAGCGAGGGTCCCAAGTTCACAACTGGTCAGGTGGGAGAAAGAGTTATTCTCTCCTTGGCTTCATCTTGCTCGGACGGTAATTCAGTACACCCCCTCCTTGAACGATGGTGTTTTCTGTAAAAAAAAAAAAAAAAAAAAAAAAAAGTCTTGTCTAAAATTCCGAATTTCTTAGATTTCTTTCTCCTTCAAAGTGGTTCTCTCTAATCTACTTTTTTTCCAACGCCTGTTTGATGTCGTAATTGTTTTTAGTATTAATGAATATTATTGACTTCTTTTTGATGGTCTTTTTAGTCTTCAAACTTGATTGCCTCCATCATGGATCTTTTCTCATTTTGATTTTTTGTTCTATGAGTATTACATCCCAGTTGACCTAATCAAATACTTTGTTTTATTTCAGGTCTGTCCTCATAGTGAAGCAAACTTAGCTTCAGTGGAAGGCATTAAAAATGAAGAGTTAGCTGTTAAGTCGGAGTTGAGAGAATTAGAGAAGGAATCCATGTTAGGTGAAGAACTGGTTAACACTGGTGTAATAAAATCTGAAAATCTGCCGATGATTGAGAAGAAATCTTGTGCTCAGTATTTAAAGGTATGTTAATTCAAACCAGTTATTACTATTTACTCAAGTTGGATACAGATTATTAATTGAATGGGAAACCTCTTTTATTATTATTATAATTATTATTATTATTATTTTAATGCTACTAATATTTCATTGTAGACTTGTGTAATTTCTTCCTGCCAAAAATCCTCTTCATAGAAAAATTAATTTTTTTCTTGTTCCTCTTCTTCCCACTCATTCTACACATCTCAGTCTCTTACCCTTAGCGAGGAGGGAAACCTTTGTAGAGAGTTTCTCTATAGGAATCCAACCCAGGCCCTTTGCCATCGAGTCCGATTTGTTGCCACATGCGCTATGCAAGTGATTTCTTCTTTCTTTTTATCTTAATACTAAGAAGGCGCATGGTCCATTTACGCCATTCATTTCCCTTTTGATTCTCAAAACTTATTTTACCAAGCTTAGCACTTAACTTATCTTGACCCTTTGATTCTCAAAACTAATTCTACCAAGCTTACCCCTTAACTTGAAAAACTTTTGTCTCTGTCTGTCAAATGAAAGCTTTTGGATAGAGTCTTGATCCAAGCTTTATTCCCCAAATTTTCCCTTTTTTGGTATTTTTCCCTTTTCTCTGGAACCATTTTTCTGATTTCCACTTTTGGTCTTCTTCAAACTTGGTATTTCCCCTGTGGTAAAAGGCCAGAGACCTTTATACTTTCCACCAGAGTTGGAGAAAGGCTAATTCATTAGTCAAATTAATGGCCAACATGACTCGATTCACGGCTTTTGAAAGTGTGCAAGTCGAAGGAAGAATGAGCATAGCGGTTTAAGTCTGGGTCGGAGAGAATGACTGAGAAGAAGCACGAGAGTGTCCGAAAAAACTGTTTTTTCATGAAAAAAACACAGCCTGAAAAAAACAAGTAAAAATTTGTTTTTTTCGTTTTTTTCAATTAAGTTGTGGAATTTACATGATTGAACAATTATATTATAAATTTTAGCAAATATGCTCTATTTGGACATTTTTTGGTTCCAATTTCCTACAAGGTGGAAGCCCCTGAGTTTGTGTTTAATTTAAACAAGTTTCATACTTCTATCCAATATTCTAAAATTTTGAAGATGTTTAATTTATATTTAAATGGTAAAGTTAAAGGGGATGATTCAATATTTTGCTCGGGCGTAGCCTACTTTTTCCGCCCCCCCCTAAAATGGACATAAAATTCGAATTTTCAGACCGATTTTGACTATATATTATAAGGAAATGTAGCTTTTTTTGCCCTTTAAAACCGTTGTTTTCCGGTGTTTTTCTGTGACTATATTCATTCTAGAATATTTCAAATCTTTTAAACAATCCATTGTTTTGGACTATTTTCATATGCCAACTTTCAGAATTTTCTGCCGAAAATGACTTTCAAAACTTGAAAATGGCATAAGAATGGGTCCATTACCTACAATAATTACGTAGAACATTTTCGAATTTTTTAGTTTTGTGCTCAGCGTTGTCCAATTTCCAAACCCATTTTTTTTTTAATTTGAAAGTGAAAAACTGACATTTTTTTTTTACTCATCCGATCAACATTAAATTTTCAGGGCTTGTATAGTCGGGCAAGATGCATCTTTTTTACTTAGATAATTTCTTTATATATGCAATAGGTTTGGATTTGTTCTTGGAACAAATTTTCAAAAAAAAAATTTTTTGAAAATTTTTTAAAAATTTTCTATTGAGTATACAAAAAAATTATCTAAGTAAAAAAGATGCATCTTGCCCGACTATACAAGCCCTGAAAATTTGATGTTGATCGGATGAGTAGAAAAAAAAATGTTAATTTTTCACTTTTCAAATTAAAAAAAAATGGGTTTGGAAATTGGACAACGCTGAGCACAAAACTAAAAAATTCGAAAATGTTCTACGTAATTATTGTAGGTAATGGACCCATCTATGCATATTTCAAGTTTGAAGTCATTTCGCAAAAAAATCTGAAAGTTGATATGAAAAATGTCAAATTTTTAGAAAAAATTGAAAAATTCTGCAAGAATGACCACAGTCACAGAAAAACACTGGAAAACAACGTTTTAGAGGGCAAAAAAAGCTACATTTTGGTGTTTATATAGTCAAAATCGTCTGAAAATTCCGAATTTTATGTCCATTTTTAGGGGGGGCGTAAAATTAGGCTACGCCCGAGCAAAATATTGAATCATCCCCTTTTAATGTTTTCTTACTCTGTTTCAGCTTTCAGTAACATTTTTATCATAATTATTTAATCAGAATTTAGAAATGCCACGTGCAAAAAGTCGTGTGACTGTACTTTTTAAGGAAATAAAAGGTTGCAAAGGCTCCCCGCATAAAATATAACTTTTGTTGTGTAGACGTTTGCAAAACTAGTATTTATTGCTCATAATTAGAACTAGGAAATTCTTGAAAATTTGCCAACTGAGAGGGATGATTTATGCTAAGGCAGCTAAGCTAAGAGGTCCTGTTACTGCTCCTTCACCACTGTCCTTATTCTCACATGATACTTCATACAACTCTGAGTATATCAGACTTAATCAGTCTATCACAATTAAATGTTGGCTGTGCATGCTGATGAGCCCATTGTGATAATGAGCTTGACAGTAGTCCCAGCACAGTAGCAGTACTCAGTAATGACTGGGGTCTGGGGAGTGGGGGCTAGTGAATTAGTGACAATCAAAGTTGATATTTCCAAAACAAATAATTTAATTTTAGTCATTCAACTCATCCTCCTTCATTTACAATCTTGATATAATTTTAATTTCAATATTTCTATTATTTCATTTGCATCCCTTAAGTCACTTTTGAGTTTTGTCATTCAGACTCATTCTATATAAATATAATATACATTAATATTTACTAAAGTAAATTATAATATGATTATATTAATAACAAATGTAATAATAATAGTTAAATTTGTAAGTAGAAGCCTACAAACAGCAGTCTGCAGGCTACAACCTACTTTAAATTGTAACGAAAACAATTGATAAAATATAAGAGAAAGGTAGTTCTGCTATTTTATAAATCATAATGGAATATTTGTTTAATTTCAAGTATCCTTATATTTGAAAAATGTAAATACGAAAAATGAAAATACTCAAGTGAAATATCATATAAGCCTCTTTATATTTTTAAAAATACATTTAATGAAAAAAACGAAAAAAACTGAAAAAAACGAAAAAAACATGAAAAAATGTTTTTTTCCTGAAAAAAACACGATTTGAAAAAAACGGTTTTTTTCCCAACCCTAATTACACGTAATTGAGCATAGCGGTCAAGTCGGGTCAGAGAGTATGACAGAGAATGAATTGAATGAAAGAGTGTGGAGGAGTTGCATGAGCTCTCAAAGGAGGAGGAGGTAGACAACTCGAGTGTTGAGAAGAGCTGTTGTGTCCTTTGTGATCGATAATATAATGAGGGAGAGAGAGAGATGCAACAACAGTTCAACGACTAGAAAGTGATTGGAGAAAATGAGTTAGAGCATAAGAGTTGTGAAGCCCAAATAAACTTGACCTTATCAAGGAGAGTTGGTCACTGTGTGTGGAACCACCCCAAATGCATACTCCATACAAGGGCGAACAACGCCGCCCCTATACAGGGCAAGAAGTAGTTGTGAAGGTGCCTCAGAACACCCAATCTCATGTTTAGTAAGAGATAATGTGATTCTTCCAAGGAAGGTCACGTGATCCTTTCAAGGAAGGTCACGTGATCCTTTCAAGGAAGGTCACGTGATCCTTTCAAGGAAGGTCACGTGATCCTTCACGAAAAAAGAAAATACCAAGAATAATAAAAAGAAGAGGAGGAGGAGGAGGAGGTTTGAGTTGTGTGGAAGATTATGCTGAGTATGAAGGAAGTGGGGTTTTGAGGCATTGAAAACAACCATGTTTCCTTTGCCCCAATTAGAGAGAGAGAGATTCAATGGAGAGAATGAAGAAAGTGGGTTTTTGAGGCATTGAAAACAACCATGTTTTCTTTGCCTCAATTAGAGAGAGAGATTATGCTGAGTATGAAGGAAGTGGGTTTTTGAGGCATTGAAAACAACCATGTTTTCTTTGCCCCAATTAGAGAGAGAGAGAGATTATGCTGAGTATGAAGGAAGTGGGTTTTTGAGGCATTGAAAACAACCATGTTTTCTTTGCCCCAATTAGAGAGAGAGAGAGAGAGAGAGATTATGCTGAGTATGAAGGAAGTGGGTTTTTAAGGCATTGAAAACAACCATGTTTTCTTTGCCCCAATTAGAGATAGAGAGAGAGATTATGCTGAGTATGAGGAAGTGGGTTTTTGAGGCATTGAAACAACCATGTTTCCTTGCCCCAATTAGAGACGAGAGAGATTATGCTGAGTATGAAAGGAAGTGGGTTTTTGGGGCATTGAAAACAACCATGTTTTCTTTGCCCCAATTAGAGATACAAGAAAGATCAAAGATGGGAGAGAGAGAGATTATAATGAGTATGAAGGAAGTGGGTTTTTGAGGCATTGAAAACAACCATGTTTTATTAGCCCCAATTAGAGATACGAGAAAGATCAAAGATGGGAGAGAGAGAGAGATTATGCGGAGTATGAAGGAAGTGGGTTTTTGAGGCATTGAAAACAACCATGTTTTCTTGCCCTAAAAACCCAATTAGAGAGAGAGGATTATGCTGAGTATGAAGTGGGTTTTTTTGAGGCAATTGAAACAACAACCATAGTTTTCTTTGCCCCAATTAGAGAGAGAGAGAGAGAGAGATTATGCTAAGTATGAAGGAAATGGGTTTTTGAGGCATTGAAAACAACCATGTTTTCTTTGAACCAATTAGAGAGAGAGATTATGCTGAGTATGAAGGAAGTGGGTTTTTGAGGCAATTTTTTTATTGAAAACAACCATGTTTTCTTTGCCTGCAATTTAGAGAGAGAGAGATTATGCTGAGGTATGAAGGAAGTGGGTTTTTGAGGCATTGAAAAACAACCATGTTTTTCTTTGCCCAATTAGAGAGAGAAGAGGGAGAGATTAATGCTGAGTATGACCAGGAAAGTGGGTTTTTTGAGGTATTGAAACAACCATGTTTTCTTTGCCCCAATTAGAGAGAGAGAGATTATGCTGAGTATGAAGGAAGTGGGATTTTGAGGCATTGGAAACAACCATGTTTCTTTTCCTCAAATTGAAAAAAATAGAGGCCAGTTGCTTTATGAAAGACAGTGGGGTTTTTGAGGCATGAAAACACCATGTTTTTTCTTTGCCCCAATTAGAAGAGAGAGAGATTATGCTGAGTATGAAGGAATTGAGTTTTTTGAGGCATTGAAAACAACCATGTTTTCCTTGCAAGCAATTAGAGAGAGAGAGAGAGATTATGGTGAGTATGAAGGAAAGTGGGTTTTTGAGGCATTGAAAAGCAACCATGTTTTTTCTTTGCCCCAGTTAGAGAGAGAGAGAGATTAATGCTGAATTGAAGGAAGTGGGTATTTTTGGGCATTGAGAACAACCATGTTTTCTTTGCCCAATTTTAAGAGAGAGATTATGCTGAAGTGATAAAGGAATTGAGTTTTTATGGCATTGAAAACAACCATGTTTTCTTTGCCCGAATTAGAGAAGAGAGATTAAGCTGAGTATGAAGGAAGTGGGTTTTTTGAGGACATTGAAAACACCATGTTTTTCTTTGCCGCCAAATTAGAGAGAGAGAGATTAATGCTAGTATGAAGGAAGTGGGTTTTTTTGAGGCATTGAAACAACCATGTTTTCTTTGCCCCAATTAGAGAGAGCGAGAGAGATTATGCGAAGATGAAGGAATTGAGTTTTGAAGGCATTGAAAACAACCTGTTTTTCATTGCCCCAATTAGAGAGAGAGAGAGTTTATGCATGAGTATGAAGGAAGTGGGTTTTTTGAGGGCATTGGAAACAACCAATGTTTTTCTTTGGCCCCAATAGAGAGGAGAGAAGAGATTAAATGGCTGAGTAATGAAGGAAGTGGGGTTTTTGAGGCATTGAAAACAACCATGTTTTCTTGGCCCTAATTAGAGAGAGAGAGAGAGAGAGAGATTATGCTGAGTATGAAGGAAATGGGTTTTGGAGGCATTGAAAACAACCATGTTTTCTTTGCCCCAATTAGAGAGAGAGAGAGAGAGATTATGCTGAGTATGAAGGAAGTGGGTTTTTGAGGCATTGAAAACAACCATGATTTCTTTGCCCCAATTAGAGAGAGAGAGAGAGAGAGAGAGAGAGTTTATGCTGAGTATGAAGGAAATGGGTTTTTGAGGCATTGAAAACAAACCATGTTTTCTTCCCCAATTAGAGAGAGAGATTATGCTGCAGTATCAGGAAGTGGGTTTTTTTGAGAGGCAATTGAAAGCAACCATTGTTTTCTGTTGGCCCCCAATTGTAGAAGATTATGCTTGAAGTTGAAGGAAGTGGGTTTTTGAGGCATTGAAAACAACCATGTTTTCTTTGCCCCAATTAGAGAGAGAGAGATTATGCTGAGTATGAAGGAAGTGGGTTTTTGAGGCATTGAAAACAACCATGTTTTCTTTGCCCCAATTAGAGAGAGAGATTATGCTGAGTATGAAGGAAGTGGGTTTTTGAGTCATTGAAAACAACCATGTTTTCTTTGCCCCAATTAGAGATACGAGAAAGATCAAAGATGGGTTGCTCCAAGGCCACCTTTCTATCATAAAGTATTTGCTGTTGAGTGGGTCAGGTCAGGGCAGGTCGGGGTCGGGTCGAGATACGAGAAAGATCAAAGATTGGTTGCTCCAAGGCCACCTTTCTATCATAAAGTATTTCCTGTTGAGTGGGTCAGGTCAGGTCAGGTCGGGTCGTCTTTCAAATTGAAACCAGTAATGAAGGAATCGCTCTAACAAATAAAACATTCAGGAATTGTTCAATTAATTTGGATATTTAAGTTCAATGTAAAGTAAAATAACTTAGATAGTAATTAATAATAATAATAATAATAATAATAATAATAATAATAATAATAATAATAATAATAATAATAATAATAATAATAATTGAATAAATAACTAAATTTCAAAGATGATAGTTTAATCTAAATACCCTAAATATGAAAAATAGAGTAAAGTATTATCTTGTTTAGTAAAGAAGTCAAAAAGTAATAGTCTATTTTATTAAACAATCCGTCTTAAGTTAGGCCCCAAATAACACAACATTTAAAAGTTCAAATAAACTATTATCCACACATGCACATTCAATTATTGTCCAGTTGTCCCTGATTTGTTATGATTTTTGTTTCAATTGACAAACTTTATAAATAGCTTTTATAATGGTGAACTTATAACATAAAAATAATTGTGGTCATAGGCGCTCCTATACAATACCCTTTAAGTAAAAGAAATAACATTATTAATACATAAGAAAGAAAAAATAAACCTATTTCACTACTCTACTGATCCAAAACAATCTCTTTTGTTATTATGAACCATTTCACTTATCTGAATTTCCATCCTTTAATTGAACTCTTCTTCAATTTCTTCACTTTGAACTCTTCTTCAATTTCTTCACTTTGAACTCTTCTTCAATTTCTTCACTTTGAAATCTTTAAGTCTTCGCCATCTTCACCTAAAAGAGAAGAGAACGTAAGATCAATTTAATCAATAATAATAATAATAATAATAATAATAATAATAATAATAATAATAATAATAATAATAATAATAATAATAATAATAATAATAATAATAATAATAGTTACACATAAATTTAATATTCAGTATTATGTAAGGTTAAAATTTGTTTAAAATTAAA
>JABUQX010129716.1:12500-15000 GCA_015478945.1 Trachelipus rathkii
AAAACTGAAACCACGGGCACGGGCCCCCCACATGCACCGGGCCCTCCCGCATTGCAGGCCTTGCGGTCCCGTAAGTTACGCCACTGCGGCGGGCTAAGCTATATGGATCGTCGATTCCGTATACCTAAACCTAACCTAGATGGATCTACGTTGCCGTCCGTAAAATTAGACCTAATATAGATGATTTGACAGTCCTTATATATATATATATATATATATATATACAGTACTGGCATTATTATTATGGATTTTTTAAAAATTTGCTTTTTTTGAATAAAAAGGTTATGAAATTTAATTAATTTCAATTTTTTTGAATTTATTTTAATACATCAGGACAATATAAATATTTTAGTACTTGGTTTGGGCACCTTTGGCACCCGCAAGTGCTTTAACGCGACTGGGCATGCCAGCAATTGAAGTTCTGCACAAATTTCGGATTTTTTCAGAATGAAACCAAACCTGAATATCACGTTCTATGAGTTTTACTTTGGTCGTAATTGGAACATCGTGTATTTCATCTTTCGACACGGACCACAAACTCTCAATAGGGTTCATGTCAGGTGAATTTCCAGGCCATGGAAGTACCTCTACGCCATTCTGTGCGAACCATCTCTTTACTGACTTCGCTGAATGACACAGGGCGGAGTCCTGTTGAAAAATCCAAGGTCTATTGCCAAACCAATCCCTTGTTTGAGGTAGTAAACGAGTTTGTAGTACATTTATATACTTATGCTGGTCTATGGTGCCTTCAACAATCATCAATCGACTTGGGCTATGAACAGAAATGGCACCCCACACCATGATTTTCTGTGGAAATCTTATCGTTTTTTTTCAGGCATTTGGGTTTAAATTCCTCACCTGATCGCCTTCTCACGCTCTGCACACGATCATCAAGCCCAGCAATGTTGGATTCATCAAAGAATACAATCTGGAGCAATATAAAACACAATAGGAAAAGTAGGAAAAGCATAGAAGGATGATGCAAGTACGTCAACAAGTACAGAAATCATGACTTTAAACATAGATGGTTGATAATTTCATAATAATGAATATTTTCAAGTGTCATTGCGATTTTACTAATAACAAATGCTCTTTTATGAGTGATAAAAGAAATAATAGCTATCTGATCAACTCTTACCTGCTCCCATTGCTCAGAAGTCCAATGAATATGAGTCTGAGCCCAGGCATTACTTGCCCGTTTCATTTCTAAAGTTAGTCTAGGCTTCTTTCTTGGACGATAGGCTTTTAATCTAGCATCTAATAACCTCCTATTGGCGGTTCTTCTAGAAATAATAATCCTCTCTGCTGATAGAACATTGGAAAGCTTCCTACATGATAGTCTTCTATTTTTTCAGAGCCATTTGAACTCTTTTTTTGTCCTCCCTGGGTGTTGTTTTTCTTTTCTTTCCACATTTGCCAACCCTATTTGAGCTCCAACTGTGACCGTATTTCAATTTCTTCTTAATATTACTAACTGTTTGAGTTGAAACCCCAAGTTTTGCTGCTATTTCTTTCTGTTTTAAGTTGCTCACTTGCAATAACACATTAATTTGTCCGACTTTCCGTGGACTCAAATCACTAACTTTACCCATATTTGGATCACTTTTATAAACTACCAAAATATCTGAAAATAATGGTATTATTATTAAAATAATACAATAAAACACTAGTATACACTAATTATAACAAATAATAAAAGGTGTAAAACATCGATAACACACACAACTCCCGTGAAAGCAGGACAGCAACTGAACGTAAAAATATAATAAACACTGAATAATTCACCAAATCTGTCATTGTTGCCAGATACTGCCACACAATACTTTTAAGTTTGGTAAATAAATAGTAAAATATTTATATTATCCTTGTGTATTAAAATAAGTTCATAAAAGTTGAAAAAATTAAATTTCATAACCTTTTTATTCAAAAATAGCAAATTTTTAAAAAATCCATAATAATAATGCCAGTACTGTATATATATATATATATAAAGTTATAAGTTCTAACTCTTTTTTAAGTTAAATTTAATTTTATATATATATAATAGCTGAATGAAGTGGACAGTCACGTCCACGAAACGTCCTATAAATAAATTTTATAAACAGTATATTTGGGGTTTTTCTTCTAAAAAACTTCTGACACGTTTAGTGTGTTCTACCATATATATAAACCAACTTATTATAATATATATATATATATATTATATATATATATATATATAATATATATATATCATATATATATATATATATATATATATATATTATATATATATATAATATATACTATATATATACTATATATATCTCAGTATTATTATATTAATTTATTTAATTTTTTTATAGTAACTTGCGTAAAAAATGGTCATGCAAAATTTTTTTTCCTTTTTTTAAAAAGTATTTAAGCACATTTTGTCTATAAAATCGAATTGATGATAATCGTGAAAAAATCGATTATCAAAAATAATAATGATATCGATGTATCGATAGTCGAAACAAAT
>JABUQX010129716.1:20000-28755 GCA_015478945.1 Trachelipus rathkii
TATATATATATATATATATATATAGATATATATATATATATATATATATATATATATATATATATATATATATATATATATATATATATATATATATATATAATATATATAATATATATATATATATATATACTAACTACTCTGAAGTATATATATATATTGTGTGTGTGTGTGAATGTATAGAAGATATACAAATTGAAGAAGAATTATCAAAATTTATTAATATATATATATATATATATATATATATATACTATATATATATATATATATATATATATATATATATATATATATATAACATATATGCTGCTATAACCTTAATAATAACTAACCAACAAATATATCACACTTATATTTTATATATATGTATATATGTATGTAATAATATAACAATATATGCTGCTCTTCCAATAACTCTGCTTATCTGCTATGTATATATATATATATATATAGCTATATATACAACAACATAATAATTATTACAATATAAATTTATACTTAAATTGAAGAGAATATATCAAAAAATTCTTAATATATATATATATTATATATATATATATATATATATATAGATATATATATATATTTATATATATATATATATATATAATGAACACATATATATATATATATATATATATCTAGCATATAGCACTGCTTATGCTCTTTCTTTATATATCTTTGCTGTATATAACATACATATATATATATATATTAATGGGATTGATATTTAAATATGCTATATATATATAATATATATATATATATATATATATATATAACTATAATATATAAATATATATATATATATATATATATATATATATATATATAGTTATATATGTATATATATACATATATATATATATATATATACTGCACCTGCTCTTCGCATATATAATACCATATAACGCCATATAACATATATAACCATATAGCATGCTGCTATACTGCTATATATAATATATATATGCTTATTCAGTGGGATAATGAACTTCTTTCAAAAATTTTGGCTCTCTTTAACAAAACTAATTTCTAACCAAAAAGTCATTTTGATAAGAATTTAGTCGTTCTTCCACAAACTGTTCTTTAAAAGCGGGTCATTTCAGGGACTAATCAATAGGTCGGTCTTTTAAAAAGACGGATGGATACTTAAGAAGAGAGATTTTAAAATGATTTGTTTCCGCAAAGGAACGACCGATTGAACGAGGAGATTATTCATGAGAAATATTGAGAATATTTTGTATTGAGATATTTTGTAAAGACCGCTCGTTCACAAGTATGACAATAATGTAAATGGGTCGTTACTTTCTGATGAGAAGCCATTTTAAACTCAGGTCTTCTCAGTCGCTGTTTTTTTTATTTTTGTTTTATTTTATTTTTCTTAACTGCCGTTAACCCAATGGGAGAGGCATACAGCTGATAGTTGATATTTAATTTACATATTAAATAATTTACGACATAATTTAGAATATAAAATAATTAAATTTACTGAAATTTATTAACATTAGATCATAAAACAGAATAATAAATCTAAATATTCAAAGTAAAGAGATATAGAAAAATTTAGTTTAAAAACTAAACTTAAACAGCATATCATAGCATCGGATCTGGTAAAGATAAAGAAATCAAAGTGTGATTGTCAGAATTTCCTTTTGGTCTGAATTTTGTGAAGAACTTATTTTCTATTGGTTGAGATTTTATTAGCAAATAATTAAAGATGTCAGCCCAATTCTCTTAATATATATACCCTTCACCGCGCATATATATATATGCTTATATATATATATATATTGCCGCGCGCGCCATATATATATATATACTATATAAATATATATATATGCTGCTGCTCTTCTCTACTATATATATATATATATATATACTTATATATATATATATATATATATTAAAGAGAACAGCATAGTAGGAAGGTAAAGGTAACTACGCTACCGAGTTGAGGAACACGCCATGTTGCGACGAGGACAATATACCCGGTGCGTTACGATGAGCTATCCTCCAAGCAAAAACTTGGATTCAAGAACAGTTTTAAAGCAACCGAGCTCCACTTCAAGCGACATCACCAGGTGTCCAGCCTGTGCTATCCCTCGTTCTTGAATCAAAGTTTTTTGGCTTGGAGGATGGCTCAGTCATGCCACCGCGGGTATGGCTTGTCCTCAGTCCTATTCAAGCGCCCGAGTTGCCAGAAAAGCAGTTAATCTCATGTACTAACAACATCTGCCTATAATTACGATTATTATGCAATATTTAACATCTACAATATAAAGAACGAGGGATGGGACAGGCTGGACACCTGGTGATGTCGCCTTGAAGGGAGCTCGTTGCAAGCTGTTCTTGGATCAAGTTTTTGGCTTGGAGGACCAGCTCCAGCGTAACGCACCGGGGTATATTGTCCTCAGTCACCAACATGGCGGTGGTTCAATCGGAGGCAGTTAATTCTTTGCCTTCCTATTATATGTTCTTTCTTTAACATCTTATAAAATTGCTATTATACAATATTTAACATCTACAATATAAAAGAACGAGGGATAGGACAGGCTGGACACCTGGTGATGTCGCCTTGAAGGGAGCTCGGTTGCTTTATAACTGTTCTTGAATCCAAGGTTTTTTGGCTTGGAGGATAGCTCAGTCGTAACGCACCGGGTATATTGTCCTCAGTCGCAACATGGCGGTGTTTCAATCCCGGAGAAGGCAGTTAATTCTTTACCTTCCTATTATATGTTCTTTCTTTAACATCTTATATAATTGCGATTATTATGCAATATATATATATATATATATATATATATATATATATATATATATATATATACTATATATATATATATATATATATATATATATATATACTCCTGCCTATGCTGCTGCTGCTGCTGCTGCTCTAGCGGAGCCGGCGCGAATTCTCCCTGCCCTCACAATAATCCTGTACACCTCTCATAGTAGCCTTGTACACGGCTATATACACCTGTAACTCAAAAAGGGGGTTCTCTATATGTTAGATTTTAATTGTTATTTATTATGTAAGAAAAATATTTGGTGACTCTCTGTATAGCATCATTGTCGTAAAATGAGTCACTGCAAAATGCTGCCCGAGAAATGCCTGGCATTTGAGGGAAGGCAAGGGCAGTTAGACTTCAAGTTACAAGAAGAGAGGTCGCATTAAGCTTCGGCTCGTTAAAAGACCGGAGAGTTGTGTTTTGATTATAGAAATTATAGTGTTAACCCTCACTATCTTATCAATTACTGTGAACTGGCCTATTGTGTTAGCTAATGAATTAATTGCATTTAAATTGTTCTTAACATTGATACCATTAATTACTATTCGATTTACTTAATTTTAAAAATAAAGATAAGAAGTAATTATTCCTTTTTCATTACCACTGTATTAACTCTTCAAGGGTTGAAAGAAATGGTAACCCTTTCAGAGTGACATTGAACTCCCATACCTAACTGATCTGAAGAGTGTCAAACAGTGAATTAATTCAAACAGTGCCTAATTAAGACAGTGAAGTGAAAAAAAAGTGCCAATTCAAAACACAAACACACACAAAAAACAACACAAAAAAAAAAGTTCAAATTCCCCGAAAAAGCAGTGAAATAAGAAACCCTATCACAATAGGCTTAAAAACTTTCCCCTAAAAAAAAAAAAAAAAAAAAGAAAAAAAAAAAAAAAGAAAGGAAAAAAAAAACAAAGTTAAGAATGCCAAGTCTAAAAAGAAAGTCACCCAGAGTTCAAACGAAGAGGAACAACATAGCTATTGTGACTCGGTCTCCAATCATCAGAGACCCCATGCACTCACCCCAGAAGTCTACGACCGAAGGGTAAATGAAGAAGGTGACATCACAATACGAGAAACAAGAGAATCGAAAGCGAGATCAAGAAGAGCATAAAAGCAGCAAAACCTGGTGAAGAGTCACCCTTCCCCACTCTCTCACTTAGGGAGAAAGGAAGAAAGAAGAATCTACACTCAATCGCTCCCCCGCTGTGGTGATGCAGGTGATGGTTCGACAGACGACAATGATCTTTAATCTTGTAAATCATCGATCAGGAAGGGGTAAAGGCTACACAGCATCAAAGTACCCGGCAGGAATTTACAAATTCGTTTAAACTTCCCTAAAGACGATTATTTACATACTAAACCAGTAGGGTGTGAAAAAACTCTACATGCCTCTGTCGCTAAGAACACAGTGAAGAGAAGTGCTTTCAATCAGGAGGAATTGAAGGAGGGGCTTCATCGATTATGCAGTTAGAATAAAGGAAATGCTCGGATTATCTTTCGATTCAATAACGGACAACGATGCAAAATTTATTAGAGAGCTCTTCTCTTACGATTGCCTAAGCAATTACAGATCTCCCTCATGACAACCGAGAAGAACGCCGTTTTAGGGGAATTAGTGAAATTTGCCGACGACATTTAACAAATTTTTCTCCCAAAACGGTGCTCGCCAATCCCCCGCGGTGGGGGGGAGCGAATGGCAATCTGTGAACGCCATTGTACGGTAAACCACGAAGAGAAAGTCACTTAAGCCACCTAACGAGAGGGCTGGCTGAGAGAGGGAGATAAGTCGACGATAATCTCTCATGGTCGGCTGAAGAAATAAAGAGATACTCACCAAGAACGTAATAGAGCTCGCTAAGACGATGTTGTCCAGGGCCAGAAGAAATTTCCCCGCCCCAAAACAATGATCCATTCAAAGGAAGAATTTCAACCAGGTAGTATATATGACATTTGCTTTGACCTATTTTGGGCTTTGTCGGGTTCCATGAAATTCTTACACCGTTCTTTTTAAAATGGCGAGGGGTCGATATTGTCCAATGTAGCACCACTGCCCGATATCACGGCAGGCAACTCCCTCTACCGCAGCGGAACTCAGCATTTTCAGAACCAGGGAAATGGAGGGTTGGCCTGCCAATGAGACGACTCCAGGCAGATGGGGTAAAATGTATAATGGGGAGAATAACGCTTTCGTGGTAGAAATGTCCTTATGAAATTGTTTACCTACACAATTTTTGTATGAATAAGTCTAATTTTGGGCGGGGAAATATAATTTTAACTATAGTAGAAGACATTATTATAATGGTAATCAAATAACGGTAGGAAATTATAGTCTGCTAATCACTTAATAATATGTAATTACGGCTAACTATGATAAGGGGACAATTTTATAATAATAATCCATGGTAATGAAAATATTGATTATAAGCAGTAATGTTTATGATAATGATGCACGTGTTGGTTATAATAATTTCTATAAATAATAATGGGTATACTAATCTTAATGACCATAATAGTAATAGGTATTTTAGTAATAATTGTATTATATTAATCGTAGGTATGATGGAAATGTTAATTATATTAATAGATTTAAGTGGAATAGAAATTTTACTTGTAAAAATAATCAAGGGCAAGAGGGGGTAATTAACAATGCATCTGAAATCGAAGGTTTTAATGATGAGAGGGTGACTCAAATGGACGAAGTGGGGACTTCTAGCGGGTCAGCTTCTCTCCCACCTGAGTCAACCTCTCCCCCACAGGAGTCCTCTTCGACTTTACATTGTAACTCAATGCATGATGAGAATAATAACGATAATGACAATAATAATAATAATGATTGTAGAATTAGGAATGATAGCCATAGTGATGGCAATAACGGTTTTGTGAATTCTTATAATTACTTTGAAAGCAATAGCCTTGTGAATGAGTCGCTGTTTCCCCCCACGGAGTCGACCTGCTCCCCCATTTCAATCACTGGGGAGAAGGCGGGAATAGAGGCGATTCTGACTTGTGAATCTATACTTATTGATAAAAATAATGATAAAAATGAATTTGTAATTAATGAAAGGGGCGAAATTCCCTTTCTGAAAATGAATTGTATTAGCTTTAGGGATGAAGGAGGTTCTTCTCCTTCCGATAAGCATGAGGGATCATTAAATTTAAGAAATAATGCATGTGACTTATCTGGTAATACTGTAGTGGAAGTTTCTGGCAACTCAACTAAAATCGTTGCAGCTATTAGAGATGTAGTTTTTGATAAATTGTATTACATTTCGGATAAAACTAACAATGAATCTTACCTACTAGACACCGGAAGTTGCCTCGACCTGGTGGTAGCGTCTGAATTAGATAAGGGGGGTGCCGTTATTGGCACTGCCAGAGCCGCGAATGGAGGCTGCATGAATATTTATAATAAAAGGGTAATTAAAATTGATTTGAGGTTAGATAAGACTTTACAATGTTGCGTACTACGCTGCAGATATCAAATTTAACGTCCTCGGCATGCCTTTTCTCAAAAAACACGGGTTCATTATTGACTTTAGGTGCCATTATTTATTAGATCCTAGCACGAAACGTAGTATTTCTCTTAGTAATGAGGCTTTCGATTTTTCCAAACATGTACGAAATTCTATATTCCCTCTAGCCGCTGTCTCTTTAAATATACCGCTTTGCGAATACGAATTAGTTAATAATTTAATTAGGAAGTACCAAGTCTTGTTCTTAAATCCTTATGAAGCACCTAATTTAAATTTAAAGAATGAACAGCTTGCAAGGTGGCAATTTATATGTACAAAGTACCGAAGAAAACGGGGCGGGGCTTATTTTAACAGCTGTGAGAACGATTTTTCTGCTCGCTCACAACCCGACGCTAACGAAACTATAGGGGAGGGGGGAGGGGGGGTAGAGATTGTACTATTGGGAGGGGGGTTGAAGATTGCACTGTTGATGAGGGGGGAGGGGAGAGAGAAGAGTGCCCCTTAAAAGAAGAGATTTTATGCGAGTTGGCGGCAAATTACCCATACCATGTAGAGGTCAAAGGCACGCCGATACAGTTGAGGAGTAGAAGTATAGCCCCGCATCTTTATGAGAAAGCAAGAGAGGAAATTAATAAATTATTGGACGCGGGGGTCATTTCGCGGGGGAGAAGCAATTGGGGTTTCCCAACTAGCTTCTTGCCAACTAGCCGGATGGCAGAGTTCGTTTAGTCGTTGACTTGAGGTTGTTAAACCAGAGATCCACCTCTGACAATTTTACTCTGCCTAAGATTAAAGATATCATATTGCAATTACAACATTGCAAGTTGCTAACACGGCTAGACATTCGGCAAGCTTACTATAACGTGCCGATCAGCGAGGAAACAAAGAAATATTTCACTATTACTTGTCCTTTTGGTAACTACAGTTTTAACTATTTAATTCAAGGGCACAAGTGCTCTTCTAGTGCTTTCCAGCGCCTCATGTCGATCTTATTTGGAGATTTAAAGAATGTTTTTGTTTATTTAGATGACATATTAATTGCCAGTTCGACTCTTGAAGAGCATGTTGCAATGTTGGAGAAAGTTTTAGAGAGATTAAAGTATATGAAAATTTATATGAACCCAAAAAAATGTGTACTTGCAGTCGGAGAAACAGATTTTCTAGGTTTCAATATTAGCGAGAAGGGAATTAGGCCTAGTAAGGAGAAAATCGATGCAGTGGTGAATGTTGCAAAGCCAACAAATATCAAACAACTTAGAGCATTCCTCGGTCTATATAACTTCTGCCGAATTAACATAGTCGGAGCGGCCCAATTGTTGCAACCACTAACAAAAATGTTGAAGGGAAAACCCGCCTCCAATAAAAGGATTTCCTGGGGAGTAGAAGCCGAGCGAGCATTTCAAGAAGCTAAAGCGGCTATGGTGAGTGCCACCCTATTGTCGTTCCCTGATGAAAAAACTGAGTTACTATTATACACGAAGGTAAGCGAGCTTACTATAGCCAGCGCACTTATGGGAGAAGAAAATAATCAGACAAAGATTTTCGCACTTTACAGTACTATACTTACTGAGGTGGAAGTGGCACTACCACAGTTAGTTAAGGAATTATTATGCGTCAATAACAGTTTACAAAAATACGCTTACTTAATTGCAAATAGGAAAGTCAGTATTTGTACCAGCAACAGTGGGCTAATCACGGCTTATACGAAAAAGAGTGCTGAAAAAGTTCATAATATTCGGGAAATAAATTTATTGAACACCATTGCAAATTTTGACATTGAGTTTAAATTGGTCTCTAAGGCTAAAAATAAATTGGCGATAATTTTGACAGAATTGGCTAACGAAAGAGATAAGATTATAGAGGCTGGGGATTTGCAATTGCAATTAGCTTGTATAGAAAATGGGGAGTGGGCGTGGCCAAAAGAAATTGCCATGGAAACGGAGTTACAACTGGAGGAGGAGTTTAGTGGATGGAATTCTCTGAATTCCGTTATGGAAGGGTTAAAGCCCTTTAAACCACGTCCACCAAAAAAAAAAACTTACTGAAGTATTATAATAATAATAATAATAATAATAATAATAATAATAATAATAATAATAATAATAATAATAATAATAATAATAATAATAATAATAATAATAAGAATAAAAAAAATAATAATAAAAATAAAAATAATAATAATAAAAATAATAATAATAATAATAATAATAATAATAATAATAATAATAATAATAATAATGAGAATAATAATAATAATAATAATAATAATAATAATAATAATAATAATAATAATAAATAATAATAATAATAATAAAGAAACGATGGTGGTAGTAGTAGTAGTAGTAGTAGTAGTAGTAGTAGTAGTAGAATAATAATAATAATAATAATAATAATAATAATAATAATAATAATAATAATAATAATAAAGCGATAGTGGTAGTAGTATTAGTAGTAGTAGTAATAATAATAATAGTGGCAATG
>JABUQX010129717.1:0-16665 GCA_015478945.1 Trachelipus rathkii
ATATATATATATATATATATAGTATATATCTGTTATGTAAAAAAAAAACATCTATTTTTGTTATGTAAAAAAAAAACCACTCCATATCTCGGTATATATGATGTTTAGAACCAAAAAAATTGGTGGACCTATTAACCCCATCGAGTATGAGTGAAAAAAAGTGTTATAATGGTTCGAAGTCGATTTTTTGAATTTTGGGAAATTTTTAAAAATTTCAAAAATTTCACAAGTTTTGAGCTCATTTTTGACTGATTTTTTGGGACTTTCCAGCAGTGGCTGCATCAAGAAATCTATGAATTAGTATAATATTGAATTAAATTATGTTGGTCCCATCATAGACCTCATCCCAGAACAAATTTCATGAAATTTTATGCAGCCCATCAACACACACATACCATCCAACTTGTACCTAAAAAAAAAAACATTGTAATTTAAAAAAAAAAAACACCTCCAAATTAATTGAAAATGTGCATGTATATGCGCTATAACTCCTGTCAACATGCTGTAAGGTTGTTTCGGTCATGTGGGGTCTTAAAAAAAAAAAAAAAAAAAAAAAAAAAAAAAGTTAAATAAAAAAAAACAAAAATATAAAAATGTATATAAAAAAAAAAAAACACTTTTTTTTAACCTTTTTGTATATATTATTATATTTTGTATATATAAGGTGTCTAACCCTATGTTATAAGGTATAGGGAATCGATTCCCGTGGTTTATAACGGAATCGAGGCACTCCTACCATGGTTTAGTATGAGTTAGTACCCCTACCCCCCTTTTCTAGTGCACCTATACAACTTTTTTAGCTTATTTCTCGAGCTACAGAGCTGAACTTGGTGTCAAATAGTATGTTTTGAGGTATGCCGAGTTGATTCCCGAGGTGTTTGAGGGAATCGGAGTATGCGCTGAGGTGTTAGTGCGGTGCGGGGCACCGCTCTAACACCTTGAGCCATTTTTTTTATTTTTCAAGGAACATGTCTCGAGTTTGGTGTTGACTAGTATGTTTAGATGGTCTGCGAATCGATTCCCGGTATTACCGAGTGGATTGGAGCAGTCCTTAGGGCATTTGGCACTGGTGTTGCGGTGCTCATGTATATTTTTAGGTTTTTAAGTGTTTTCTAGTTAAGGTATCTATTTCAAACTTGCTACTGTGGTTGATGAAGGTACTGCCTGCCTGGGCCCGAGGTTTCACGCTGCCACGTCCAAGGACTTAGAAGGTTGAAAATGGGGAAGTGAGTGGAAGAGAACAAATGAAATAGAGTAATGAGTTTAAATTAAGTGCCGGAGCACATGAACCGATACCGGAGCCAGACAGGATTTTTGGCTCCAGCTACATATTGAGTCAAAAGAGGTACCTTTATATATGTTTTCAATGGTGTAGAACTCATTTTTGAGGGTTTCAACAATCCCAAATGAGTTTAAGGACACCCTTGAGGGGGGTCCCCATTGAAAAATAGAAGAAAAGCACAGAGTGCAAGATAGAGAAGAAGGAGGTAATGGAATTTATGCTACCAAACAGTTATGTCCATTAGAAACTCTCTTAGCTTCTCATATATTCTTTGGGGCTATCGACAGTATACCTTGGCACCAGGAAATTCTTTCAAGATCAGCTACCAGACTTAGATCAAAATTCGCAAGATCTGGGAGCAATTTATAAAGAGAATAAGATAATTATTCTCATAAAAACCTATTCAAAGATGGGGTAGGGGATGTAAATAAAAATTTATTCAAGGAGGGGGGTCTAAGGGGTGTTGGGGATGTAAACTGCAACAAAATCAATGCACTTAACCAGCTCACAACGAGCTCCAACCTTCAAATTCAAGATCTATTTTAAGGTAGATAAAATGTTTTTATTTTTGTATTTTAATTTTAATTTTTATTTTTATTTTTCTTCATTTTTATTATTAATTACCTTTAAAACATTTTAAAATGGCTAATAACATCATATTACAGCTCTAGAGGGGGTTTTGGGAGATGGTTTTTTTTTTTACAATGTTTTTTTACATCCTGGGTTTTTTTTTAAAATTTTTTTGGGTCTAAATAATTTCAAAAATTTTAAACCAAAACAAATTTTTTTTCCTGGGTTATATAGCCTAGGACTAGCCGTTCTAAGAAATTATTATAAAACTCTGCAGTGTAAATTAGTTTAATAGTTATAGGCAAAAATAGGGTAAATGGGTTTTTTTTACACAAATAATATATATATACTATATTTATATATATATATATATATATATATATATATATATATATATATATATATATATATATATATATATATACATAAATTTATAATATATATATATATATATATATATATATATATATATATATATATATATATATATATATATATATATATATATATATATATATATATATATATATATATATATATATATACTTCTATATATATATATATATATATAAAATTATTATTATTATTATTATTATCATTATTACAATTATTAGATTATTATTATTATTATTATTATTATTATTATTATTATTATTATTATTATTATTATTATTATTATTATTATTATATTATTATTTTTATTATTATTATTATTATTATTATTATTGAGTTTTAATATTACTCAAAATTCTTAATATTTGTTCAATTAATCGGCAAAAATAATCGGCGAAATTTGCCGATGATGATGACGATGACGATGACGATTGAAAAAAAATATGTGCCGATTTTGCCGATGACGATGACATTGACGATGACGATTAATCGTCCTATGTAATACCACTTTAATATATATATATATATATATATATATATATATATATCTTTTTACACAGATATATAAACATTTATATATTTATAATGTTCTATTTTTCTTTATATATATATATATATATATATATATATATAGTAGTGAGACTGCT
The DNA here is from genome assembly GCA_015478945.1 of Trachelipus rathkii. Classification (NCBI taxonomy): domain Eukaryota; kingdom Metazoa; phylum Arthropoda; class Malacostraca; order Isopoda; family Trachelipodidae; genus Trachelipus; species Trachelipus rathkii. The sequence goes on from JABUQX010129717.1 coordinate 2,893, forward strand.
GCCAAAATTTTAACAACCGATTCTTTGCAGGGTCATTAAAGGTAATGCGGTTCGTTTTAATGTTTAGCCAAATAAACAGAAATTACCTATCTATTTGTTTTATTGAAAATACTTGAATTTTTAACTATCTATTTTGCCTGGAACTGTTGCAAATCCTCCGTCTCATTACGTTATTCATATGTTTTAATATATATATATATATATATATATATATATATATATATATATATATATATATATATATATATATATATATATATATATATCTATTTCTTAATAATAATAATATAATAATAATAATAATATATATATTTAACAACAAAGTCAAATAAAAATTTATAATAAATATATAATATAATTAATAAAGGTTAACTAAAAAGAAATATTTAATAATAATATATATATATATATATATAACTCTGCATAATATATATATAATAATATATATATATATATATATATATATATATATATAAAAGCTATATCAGTGTTTCGGATTTGCTGCAGCTGATGATGCTCAGATTTATGGTTAAACTTGATGGATATATATATATATATATATATATATACCGTTAACAAGACCATTCTTGCAGTTTAAATATATGTATATATATGCAGAGAGTGGGCACTTCCGCTCTTTAGTCTGCTAGTCCGCTAGTCCGCTCCGAGCGGACTACCAGAAAAGGTGCGGACTAGCGGAGGTGCGGAGTCGTCAAGAAATTAGCGGACTTGCACGTGCGGATCAAAAAAAGTTTCCGCTCTTTTGTTCCGCACCTTTTTAAAAAATGAAAGTATAGTTTACTTTTTAAGAATTCTTATTGGTTATAATAAAGAAAAATATAATTTTTATTTTAAGTTTATAACTAATTATACTTTTAGTCTAAGACTTATTGTTTTTAATAATTAAACTTCCAAAAATAATCTCAACCTCCTTAATGATACCATTTATAATAAATAGGATTTAAATTGATTTTATAGACTGAATGGCTATTACCCTCATCTATATCTTTAATTAATTATATTATTACTATAATAATAGGCAATATCTAAATCAATTCTGTGTAAAACTTAAATATATATATATATATATATGTATATATATGTATATTTATTAATATGTATATGTATATATATATATATGTAATATATATATATATATATATATATAAATATAATAATAATATGTATATATATATATATAATATATATATAGTAATAATATATGTAATAATAATATGTAATATATATATATATATATATGTAGTAATAATATGCATAATAATATCATATATAATATAATAATAATAACCAATAATAATAATAACTTTCATAATATATATATATATTATATTTTCTTAATATATAATAATAATAATAATAATAATAATATATATATATAACAATAATAATATATATATAATAATAATAATATAATAACAATATATAATAATATATGTAATAATAATATATATATATATTTATATATATATATATATATATATATATATAATAATATTTTCTTTATATATATATATATATACAACATAACAACTTCTTTGCTATATATATATATATAGGCGTATATATATATATATAACTTATATATAAATATATATGCATATATATATATATATATATATATATATATATATATATATATATATATATATAACTAATATATATATATATTTATATTTGAGTTTTACAAGAATTGATTAATATATATATATATATATATAATATATATATATATATATATATATATATATATATATATATATATATATATATATATATATATATATATATATATATATATATATATATATATATATATATATATATAGCTTATATATACAGAGATGATATGTAGAATTAGCATCGACTCTGCAGGCGTCGAGGCTTTCATGGATTCTCCTAAAGTCTTGGACGAAATAGACCTCCTTATGGGTAAACAGGGTGGTCAAAATATTTAGAAGGGAGGCAGAATGATTTAGGTGGGGACCTTAAATTAGCAATTGACTGCTGGAATGCTGGAAGCGAACTAACACCAGCACTCCCCTCACCAAGGACATCTTTCCCTTTCAGCATAGGCAGAATTTGTTGAACTTGTTCATAAAATATGATACACCTCTCCCTAGTTCTGCTGCTGTAGAGCGAATATTTAGTATTGGCGGGGATATTTTGAGGGCAAAGAGGTCAGCCTTAACTGCTTTTAATTTTGAGCAGCTAATCTTTTTTAAAGGTAATATGAATCTCTTGTCCTTTGAAGACATTGAGGAGGAAGAGGAAATCTTGAGATTTTGTAAATACTCATTCAATTTTCATATAATATTATAAATAATTTTTTTTATTTGTAAGGATATATACTATTTATTATTTAATATTAAAACCTTTTTGTGAAGTCGCACATTATTAGTGGAAAACGTGCGGACGTACGCGGACTTGCGATAGCGGAGGTTTGATGGTCTAAATAGGTGCGGAGGAGCGCTAGCGGACTACGTTTTCTCAAGGTGCGGAGGTGCGCTAGCGGACTACCCCTAAATGTTATATATATATATATATATATATATATAAAAATAATAAATATATATATATATATATATATATATATATATATATATATATCACCTCCGGCTTATACATATGTATATATATATATAAAGAAAGTGTTCTGAAGTAATAACACATTTTAAGATTTCGTCCTATACAGTAAATTTAATAATAATAATAATAATAATAATAATAATAATAATAATAATAATAATAATAATAATAATAATAATAATAATAATAATAATAATAATAATAATAATAATAATAATAATAATAATAATAATAATAATAATAATAATAATAATAATAATAATAATAATAATATGAAAACTAATAAGAATAATAATAATAATAATAATAATAATAATAATAATAATAATAATAATAATAATAATAACTTTTAAATTTATTAATTTTATTTATTTATTTTTGCTATTAGTTTACATGATATTTATTTTATTATAATTGTTAAAATATTAAAAATAAAATTTATTCCTTGAAAATGTCCGAAGTGTACGGAAGAAAGCTTGGTACTATACTTAAATCAATTGTTTTATTTTATTCAAGAATAATTTTAAAGAAAATTTCTTCTGTTGAAAGAAATACTTTCAGGAGGCTTGAAAAAGCATCAAAATCATAACAATAAAAATAATAATAATAATAATAATAATAATAATAATAATAATAATAATAATAATAATAATAATAATAATAATAATAATAATAATAATAATAATAATAATAATAATAATAATAATAATTTATTCAAGAAGTGTACATTTATATGTTAATAATTTTACAATTTTAAAAGTAGGTCCTGCACTTTTAAATATAACCATAAAAAGGTACGTTGGCCATTTCCATGAAATATATATATATATATATATATATATATATATATATATATATATATATATATATATATATATATATATATATATATATATATATATATATAGCTCTTTATAAATATTTGGTCAAAAATTCAAATATATATATATATATATATATATATATATATATATAATATATATATATATATATATATACTATATATATATATATATATATATATATATATATATATATATATATATATATATATATATATATATATATATATAACTACTGCTCTTCTTTCTTTCTTTGCTCTTTAATATATATATCTACCTTTTCTCCCCAAGACTGGGAGTAAGGCGCGTGACATGCACCGGAAACAGAAAAGTTGTATAAAAATATGACATTAATCGAAAGGAAAGCCCAGCTTTACCGCCCACTCTATACCTATTAGTGAGAACTCGTCGCAATTAGAAAATCCACCCTAGAGCTTCACGGGACCGCGACAGACTTATCATCATATCGTCATATGTCATATCTTCAGTGTAGGGTTCATCCCCTGGCCCAGGTGGGCCACAACCATACCCCTCACAAAACCTCGCCATTCACTCCCATTATGCACCTTTATTCTCGACTCTGCCAAACTCACACATTTCTCTCCTCCAGACATTCCTTAACTGACTCAATCCACTTTTTCATCGGTCTCTTAGCCGGTCGATTCCTAACACATTCACCACTATACATCCCCTTAACCAACCGACTATCATTCATCCTTTCAACATGACCAAACCATCTCAACGTACTTTCATTTATTCTCTCATTTACTCCTTTTTTCATACCACATAACTCTCTAATACGTTAATTATTGATTTTATCAATTCTTCTCACACCTAACACACCCCTAAGATTTTCAATCTGAACATATTGTACTTTAGATCTATACCTCTTATTCCAGACCATAGTCTCACTACTATACATTAACACAGGTAATAACATACCCTCATGTAAGACATTAGCGCATTCAAGACTTAGTCCCTTTACATCCATCAACGATTTAATTGCACCAGCCACCTTCCTGCCATTCACAACTTTAATCTACACTCTGCATCTTCTGCTCCCTTTTAATCCAACATATATCCTAAATATTTAAACTCGGACACTTGTTCCAGCTGTTCACCATCTAACATAGCTTCACACCGAGGACTGTCCTCACTCACAACCATAACCTTACTCTTATCTACGTTTACTTTCAAACCCCTGCTTTTACACACCCTGCCAAATTTCTCTACCAATCCTCTCAAGCTCTCTTCAGATTCAGCACACAAAACCAAATCATTTGCATATAATAGATATGGCACCCTCCACTCACCTCCATTCTCCATCATTCTAACAAAATTTCTTGCCACCCCATCACTAATTTTTTCATAACTCCATCCATATACAAATTGTATAACCAAGAAGACATTACACATACCTGCCTCACTCCGCCATTAATATTAAATCAATCACTTTTAAAACCATTTATTTTTACACAAGCTTCACTATCGTCGTACATGCTTTTGATTCAATTCAGAAGCCTACTACTAACACCATATATTACTAACACCTGCCATAGAGCTTCCCTATTAATCCTATCATACGCCTGTCGCAAATCCATAAAACCTAAATACAATTTATTCTTCTTCTCCCTCATTTTCTCAATCATTTGTTTCAATGTAAAGATTTGATCCACACATCCTCTACCACTCCTAAACGCACCTTGTTCTTCACAAATCAGTCCTTCAGTCACTCGGCGTACTCTTTCGAATAAAATACCTGCATATATCTTCTCTACAACACTCAATAAATTCCTTCAGTTTCTCTTATCTCCCTTACCCATATATAAGGGTACTATTACTGCTCTCCTACAATCCCTCGGAACTATACCCTCCACAAACGCTTTATTACACAACTTCCAAATCCAATTAATCACCATCTCGCTTCCGTTTTTGATCATTTCACCAGTAATTTCATCTATACCTGCAGATTTACCATTCTTCAACTTTCTCACTCTTCCCATTACCTCATCCTTGCTAATGTTCTCATCCTCAAAATACCTATTCTTCTTGCACCATCAAACCCACTCACATTCACTATCACCTCTTCATTACTGTTAATATTATACAGATTTTCGAAGTGTTCTTTCCACACTCCCCTCACATCCATTTCATCCCTATTCATTATTCTAAGCAAGTTCCCCTTATTCTCATTCTTAACCTTTCGCGCTTCCTTCCTGAAGAGCATCCCATTCCCTTGTAAGTCCCCATTCATCCTCCTTCAAAACTGTTCATTTACCTCCTCTTTTCTCCTATGTATGCACCTTTTAGTATTTCTTTTTTCCTCCTTATATAATTCCAAACATCTTTCTTTTGAAACTTCATCATTGGCTTTTAGTACATTCAACCACGCTTCTTTTTTACTTTTAACCGCTTTCATCACCTCTTCATTCCACACTCACTGTTAACATTCTTACTTTCTACTTCAGCACATCCACATACTTCTTTTGCACTGCTAAAAATTGCTTCCTTCATTTGCTCCCAGATTTGTTCAGTTTCAACTTGTTCACATTCAACTGATTTACTTGCGAGTGCTCTTAGATACTTATCCTTATTATCTTGTTCACTTAACTTCTCTCTCTTAATTCTACCCACTTCCTTCCGTATCACCTTCCTTTCCATCCAAGCCCCCATAGAAAAACATAATGATCCGATAATCACATTCCTAATACCCTCACTGATTTAACATCCAACACATACTTAAACATCTGCTTCTTCACCAACACAAAATCAATCATACTTTCACTTCGATCCCCTCTACCTACACCTACTCTAGTATACAGAGTCCTGATACTATTACATTTAAAAACTAAAGGAATATGACTGAATTACAGCCTAATGCACTTAGATTTCAACTTTTTACTAGACTTTTTCAAACTCAATTTTTCCCCCCTTCTCTTATTCATAAATACATAAAAGAATTGTTATCCTCCAAATTTGATCAAAAACTCTTGACTCTCACTGCCCCAAAACTTAAACTCTATTTACCTTTACCATACTATGAACACATCCATATAAAACTACGTAAAGACCTTAATCACTGCCTAATGAATTTTTTCCCACAGTTAAATATTATTCTGACCTTTAACTCGTCCTTTAAAATAGCTTCATTTTGCCATCACAAAGAGGGTATTCCCACTGTGCTCCGCTCCTCTCTTATCTATAAATTCACATGTGACGGCTGTAATGCCGCCTATGTTGGTAGTTCTACTCGCCAACTCAGTGTGAGAGTTGATGAACACAGGGGGGTGTCTTCCCGCACAAAATTGTCCTTAACTCCCCCTCATACTCGGCAATAAGTGACCATTCACACCCTAAGGTTCACACATTTAATTACTCCAATTTTTCAATATTGTTACAAGCAAAATCTACAACCAACCTACAAATTTTGGAGGCATTATACATAGCCAACACCAAACCGTCTTTGAATAGCGACAGTGGTCCATATAAGTTGCGTTTCTTTTGACCATCCAAGAGTTGTCTTAATAATAGATTGCCCTTTGCCATCTTACAATGTGTTAAATAGTAAGTATTACCTTTGGCTCTTGTATTTGATGTTTGGTTTATTGAGTTTATACTTTTGTGTTTCTTGGAATAGCCCTGCTTGGATATATCTGGCTTCAAAAGTTTAAACTAAACAGTAACCTTATTGTCGCTTTGGTTCAAGTTTGTTTCATTTATAAATCTTATATCACCATCGTTGAATATTATATATAATATGTAGAACTGCGTATTGGCTGTCAATATTAATTATTTAAGTGTCTTTTACACTCAATTTTTTTGTTATAATTTTTTGTTATGATTGTTCTATATATATTTTTAGCCTGATGATGGAAACTGTGTTTTCCGAAACGTTAGTTATTAATAAAAGTTTCTCCATGTCGAAGGCCCTGGTGCTGCTTTTTATTCTCAAAATTATATATATATATATATATATACCTTATATATATCTTATATATATATATATATATATATATATATATATATACATATATATATAACATAATATATAACTACTATATATACTCTACATATATATACAGTATATTTAGATATATATATATATATATATATATATATATATATATATATATATATATATATATATATATATATATATATATATATATATATATATATATATATATAATATATATATATGTATATGTGTGTGTGTGTGTGTGTGTGTGTGTGTGTGTATACCCTGAAACCAGTATTAGTTTCAAATATCCCGAATTTCAAACACCGAAGGATTACATCAGGTAATAAGAAATAAAGATACAAGAAAAATATTTTTCGTCATTAAATAAAATTAATAAATTAATAATATTTAAATGAGAATCAAACTGATAGATATTGATTTAATAAAATCGTAAATTATAAATTTCTAATGAAAGGAAGCTGCTTACTAATGTTTATTCAAGTAATGTTTGATTACCCAAAATTGAGATATCCCAATGGTAGTGCGTTCGTTAGCCTTTCATCAAGGTCGATTGTTCACCTCCAGTTTTTACAGGTTTAATTTATTAGATAAAGCTTTGCCTTATATGTTTTATCTCCTCAGACAATGGCTTGGTGACGTCGTTGATAATTGTGGATGACGTGAAGAGGTAGGAGGCGGTTTTACAAGAAAAATTATTGCCAAAAGCTTATGCTAATATATCTGTTGGTTGAAGGAGACTAAGGATGCAAAGTTGCTTATTTGCACAAGGGGAAAATCCCGATTGAGAGAGAGAGAAATTTCATAAACAAAATAAATAAATAAATATTATTTTATATCGTTAGTCCGGCAATCCATTTCAAATAAATCAATTTACATGATAATGACACTTGTAACAAAGTAATGGAATAGAATAGAATGATTCAAAATATGGAGATAAATTTATGTTTCTATTTTATTCTCATTTCTATAATTGTCATAAAAATTATTGTGAATTTTTTAAACTATAATTCATAAGTAATAATAATAATAATAATAATAATAATAATAATAATAATAATAATAATAATAATAATAATAATAATAATAAATATAATAATAATAATAATATAAATATAAATAGATAAATTAATAAATAATAATAATATTAAATAATAATAATAAAATAGATAATAATTAATAAATATAATTAAAATCAATAATAAGTAAATAATAATAAGAAAAATAATGATAATTAATAAAATAATTAAAATCATAAATTAGATTAAAATTAACTTTAATAATAAATATTATTAATTAATAATAATACCATAATAAATTTAATTAAATGAAATAATAAGTATATATATAAAATAAATAATATTATAATATATTAATAATAATAATAATAATATATAAATATAAATAGATAAATTAATAAAATATTTGTGCTAATATTACTTTTACGTATATATATAAAGTAGATAGTCCATAAAAACCAAAAAACTGAAAAGTTTGCCATGTTTACTGAACACTATACTATCTGAATTTAAAATCATGACCATCGAAAAAAATTCAATGGCTCAGAGTAGATTTAAAAGTAAAGAATTAATAAAAGATTTTAAGTTTCCACTGGAAAGTAGTTTTAAAACTTAATTTTTACGTAAAGGTTTGTAGTATTATGAATGGAGGTGATGGGTATGTTCTAATTATACCTCAGGTAGACCCCACTACCGTGAAGCATTTTGTGTGAATTATTTGTTCCTCATTGTAGCTAAGACCCTGGATCAGATATAGTCGTAAAGTAAACTAATAAAAGAATCTGAAAACCACCACTTACGGAGTTTGGAAATTCCATGATCAATGTCTAGGGCAGCTGACTTGGTAAAACTTTATTACCTAATCATCATCATTAAGAGTTTTGGAAAAGTTTTGAATACGTCACAAAGTTATAATGGGTTTGTAAAAGTTGGTGAGACGAATTTAAGTCTGGGAATGAACGAGTTTTGGAGGTTAGACGTTCAAAAGGGGGCGGAGCCCCAAAAAGGGGACTTTTTGGTTCCTAGAAGGTTTAAATGGTCGCTAGATCATTTGATGATTCCAATCGATTTTAATCGATTGTCAAGTACCTCCAAATCGATGTTAAATCGTCTTTACTACGTGCTCTGGTTGGCTTTTAACAATGAAAAAATATAATCGAAATCACCAAATAATTACTTAATTAAATTCGATTAATCGCTTGTAATGAGTGATGCCGCCGGTTGATCCGGTGCCACTTATAATTCTCAATAAGTTATAGAGTAGACTTATCGTGTCTGAAGAACTTGTGGTAATATGCCCTATGTAATGTGATTATAGATGTGGGAATAAAGGCAGAGTTTATTGGAGAGAGGACTGGGTTTTTAGGTTTTTTTATTAGCAAAATTCTTTGGCTCGCAAGCGATAGTAGGTTTTGAGGCATGATATAGATGGGGGAAGACTCGCCCCCTACGACGGGTATCACAGTAATATTGCGCTAAGCCCTTGGGGCTGCTTCTGAGCGAGCAAGATTAGGCCTAAATCGGGGTGGGGGAAGGGGGAATATTTGGAAGGTCAGACGAGACCGAAGGTCCTGTCTGAAACCGACAGACACAGACCGGAAGGTCTGTGTTTGTTCGTGTCGGTCTGTTTGGTTTGTATTATTCTTTTATAATATATTTTTATATTTTATTATTATACGTGAAATTTAGTTCCCGAGGGAACCTAAATTTTAAGACATCTTCTACTACATTTCCCTCTGCGTCTCCCGTAAGGGGGGAGCGCTGCCGCCTCTCAAAATTAAAGTTGATTCGAAGACTGAAACTTGGAGACACGGTAGAGGAGTCGGAGTCGAGTCGGAGATGGAGCCGAAGGCGGCTTGCGCATGGACCCTCCGAGGGGGTCCCCAGTTAAAAAAGAAGATAGAAATGCATGGAATGCTCAACAACAGAGAAGGAAGAGAAAGAAAAGGAAAAGAAGAAAGGAAGGAGGAGGAAAAGGAGGAAGGAAGAAGATGAAGAAATGAGGAGGTAAAAGAAGGCTGTATAACGAGAGAGAAGTTAAAGGTAAAATTGGGTTCGTTTCCGGTGCGGTGCCGTGTTATTAAATTTTTGTGTAATGAATGTATGTGTTGTGTTTGTAAAGAAGGTTTAGGCTGGGGGATTTCAATTCTATGGTTTCAGCACAATCAAGAAAAAATAAAAAATAAAAAAATAAAAATAAATAATAAATAAATACATTTCTTACAATTTTTCTGTTTATAACTTACAAATTTACGTTTTTACATACACCTAAAGCAGTAATCAATAATAAACCAACCATCCAGCCACCCTGCCTGTCCAATTGCTGAACTTATGATCTATTGATTGTATTAGTTTAAGGTTAAATTTTTACTAAAATTTCATGTTTTACATCCCTAAATCAAGTAATCAGTAATCAAACCACCATCCATCCACCATTCCGCCACCCTCCTGTCCAAATGTGATCTATTGATCTATTGATTCAAGTCACATTTCGAGATTAATTTTGGATAAACAAACATAAAATCAAGTTCTTTATATACTAATAACCGAGTATATGCTAACGTAACAAAGTTCACATTAATAAAGCTAACTTTAAATTAAGTCTAAACAAAATATAAGAGTACAAAACATACCAACATACCTTAAAAACGAATAAACTGCTAACATTAACAAAGTTCCACCTTAGCACGTTAAGTAATAACATAAGCATACATAAACACGTTAGCCTCGATCTCTTACTTTCATGCATATCTTTAACATATCAATGTTAGATTTACAATTAACATAGTACATTTATCAAAGATATAATATCCTGATACCTAATCTTTGTAATAGGAACTAAGAATAAAGGTGAACACAGGGAATCGAGAATGGCAGAAATGTATACGGCGATTGGGGATATTTGCGACCTGAGAATGGTGTCGGACATATATAGCAACACACCACACAACACACCACACACACACACAGACACCACACACCACACAGCACACACACTACGAATAAAAGTCTGCTAGGCATAACAATTAATAACAATAAATCCAGAAAATTAACATAAATAAAAAAATTTAAAAAAATTAAAGAAAGTAAAATAAAAAAAACATTAAACAAAATGATAATAAATGCAAAATAAAACTTAGCATAAATAAAAAAGATTAAACAATGTAAAAATTCAAAAGATTTAAAATAAAATAGAAAAAAATTTAAACCAAAAATATTAATGCAAAATAAAACTTACAGACAAAAAAAAAAAGTTAGAAAAATAGTTAAATAAAAAATAAAAATTAGAATGAAAAATTCAATGAATCAAGAATATACAAAATAAATTAAATATAAAATAAAAAATAAAGAATTAAAATAATAAAATTAAAAACAAAGTATAAATTAAATAAAATTATAAAAAAAATAGTAAACAATATGAAATGTTTCAACTTAGGGAAAAAATATAAAATTAGTTAAAGTTATAGAAAAGAAATGAAATTTGAAAATAGAAAATGTCAGTCTCAGGCTAAACGAATGTTTACTTTGCACCAGATGCAATGCAATGACGATATGTAATGTTAGAACAGAATCAGTGTATGTAAACAGTAAATGATAATATAGTCATACAAACGATCGTAAAGTCATCTAGATTTAGTCATGTCCTATAATAAATAATTGTAATGAACTAAGATAATGACACGCCACAACACACCATACACAGCACACACACACAGCACAACACACACACATACCCAGGAATATATGCTAAACGTAATAAAGTTTTTCACATTAATAAAACGTACTATAACATCACCTGAACTAAAAAATATAATGTAACAACGACAAAACCTAACATACCTTAAGCATGAATAAATAACTGCTAACATTACAAAGTTCCACCTTAACAACAGTAAAATAACTAACATAGCATTAAAAAACGTAACCTATTCACACTTTTTCATGCATAGCTTTAACATATCAATGTTAATTTTACATTAAACATAGTAAACATTTAATAAAAGATTTTATCAATAATCCTTACGAACTAACTATTGTAGAAGAGACTAGAAGAATAAATGACACATCCAGCCACACACACAAGTTTCTGACTCCTGCACGACACTCACACAGAATACAACACACACACTACTGAATGATTTCGATGCTTGCCTCAACAAATTTCTAACGCCCAAGATTAAACGATTAAAAAATTATAAAAAAATAAAAATTAAAATAAAAAAAAATTAAACAAGTATAAATGCAAAATCAAACATATAAAAGAACATAAAAATTAAAAAGTTAAAAATTAAAAATTAAAAATAATAACAATTAAAACAAAAATAAAACCTAACAAATAAAACTTAAGAAATAAAAAAAAAAAAAGTTAGAAGAAATAAATTTAAATAAAAATAGCAAATTAAAAATGAAAAATAACTAGCAAATAAAAAAAATAAAACAATATAATTTAAATAAAAATAAAAATAAAAATTAAGAGGATAAGTAAAAATTTAACCCATAACAAGAGTAGTAAGTGTAAATATAAAGGAGGGAGAGTAAGGTATGACACAAGAAAAATGAGGCACGATCATTACACACAGAGAGTATGATATGTTTGCAACTTAGGAAATAAATAAGATTAGGTGTGTAAGGCGTTATAAAGAAAGAAAATGAAATTTGAAATGAAATGTCAGAGTCTTCAACTGTAGAAAGATGGGTTATCTTGTGGCAAGATGGCAATGCAAATGACCGATATGTGTACATGTTGAACACGAATCAGTTAATGTAAACAGTAATGATATTATATTATTAAACGATAGTAACATTTATCAAAGATTAATCATAAATATTTGTAATGAACTAAAGAATAATGACAACACACACACACACATACCATACACACAATACACACACAACACACACACCCACACAACCACATCTGACGCCAGGAATGATATGCTAAACCTCTGTGACTTTGTCCTCTTGCAATCATTTAATAAGTAACATAACAATCACCTGAACCATCAACAGAGAGAGAGTAGTAATGTAACAACGACAAACGGCTAACCAACGCTGTCCTTAGCCGTGAATAACTGCTTAACAAGTGTCAAGTTCCTCAGCGTTGTTGTAACAACAGTAAATTACTACAGTAGCATTCAAAAACGTCACCTACTCACACTTTTTCATGCATATCTTAACATATCAAATGTTAATTTTTACATTAACATAGTTAACATTTATCAAAGATTATCATATAAACTAACTATTGGTAAATGGACTATCAATAATCTATGACACACCCACAACACACACACACACACACACAACATATACACACACACACACA
>JABUQX010129718.1:0-10000 GCA_015478945.1 Trachelipus rathkii
TTGAGAGAGAGATGTGCCTTTGCTAACAAAATGGATTAAATCGCGCGTTCCGCGATAGGCCTGGCCAGGCAGCGGATTTAGCCGTTAAGCCCTTGTTTCCCAAGGACCTTTCTCGAAGGGTCCCATTGACAGGATGAAAGTCCTTACTTGGGGGTTAATGTTAATTTTTTATTTTTATTTTATATAGTTTTATATTTAGTCTATATAGATATATGATATATATATACGTTATATATTATATATATATTATATATATATATATATAAGTATATATATATATATTATATATATTATAAATATATATATCTATTAATTATATATATATAATATATATATATATAATATTATAGTATATATATATATATATAATATATAATATATATATATATATTATAGTATATAATATTATATAATATTATATATTATATATATATATATATATATATATATATATATATGATATATATATAGTAATATATCATATATAATATATATATATATAAACATATATAATATATAATAGTATATATATATTATGATATATAATATATAATATATATATATAATATATATTATAGTATATATATATATATATATATAATTACATATAAATATATATATAATATATATTATATATATATAGCTTATATAATTATATATATAGATATATATATATTATATGACTGAGTATATTATATATTTATATATACTATATATATATATAGTATATATATAATATATTTTATATATAATATATATATATATAATGATATATATATATATATATCTATATAATATATAATATAATATAATATAATAAATATATAATATATATATATATATACTTATATATACTATATATATATATATATATAATATATAATATATATATATATATATATATATATATATATATGATATATATGATATAGTATATATATACTATAATATATATATATACTATAGTATATATATAAATTATATATATATGATATATAGATATATATATATATATATATTATATATATATTATTTATATATAGTATATATATTATATATATATATATAATATATATATAGTGTATATATATATATATTATATAATATATTGAGAAAATTATCAGAAAGTGAATAATTTATAGATGAAAAGTTTTGCCCTAAAGCAATCTTAATCCCTTGGTTCAAACTAACAGCAGTCCCAAGTAGCACGGAACCTCGTCCGCTTGGAGACTCCCTCGGCTTCCTTGAAAAGCTTTACAGTGTTTTGCTTTCATAGAAAACAATTCGCATGATTACATTCAATTTAGAATTAAAAACTTTTAATCCTTCTATTATTAAGATCTACGGCAATTTATAGCAGAAGTAGATCTTTAACAGAGTGTATACGAAACATAAAAGTATATATATATATATATATATATAATATCATATATATATAATGTGTATATATATATATATAATGTATAATATTATATATATATATTATATATATATTCTATATATAAAATATATATAAATATATAAATATATATAGTTATATATATATATATATATATAGTATATAGTATTTATATATATATATATATAATTATATTATATAATATATATATAATAGGGTCGTCTTGCTAGATTGGTGGCTTCTTTAAGAGCAATCACCCTATATAAGAGAGGATGGTAATTAAGAAATCCATATTTGAAATGATGTTTTATATTCAACATAAGTAAAATAGCAATGAAAGTATAAAAAGTAACAAAAGTCCCTTCTGTTGGGATACTCTCTCTTCGTAGGCGAATTGGTAGTGACAGCCTTTTCCAAGCGCGTTTTCCACAATTCCCTCTGACTCTTCGTTTAGCGAAAATTTGTGATCGAAATTCAAGTCGGCCAGCCCTTTCCTGAAATTTATCTCTCATGCCGGGAGGATTTCTGGAGAGAGTATCTTTAGTGAATTTATTTCTTTGCTTCTGAATTCTTATTGTTAAGTTTAATCTGAACTCTTATTTGATGACTGAGAAGAGTATCTCAACGGATGGGTTTTATATATTATTTCATTTCGAACTTATGCTAAAATTTTGCTGCGCGGCAAATCTTAGCATAAGTACGAACATAAATTAAAATTTTCACAACTTATAATGGAGTGCTACATTATTTCCTGCGCTAAAACACGGAGGGAGAAAGTATGTTATAATAATTATACAAAGATAATAAAAATTAACCTTCATGTTCAAATGTATACAATATTCTGTGGGCATTTAAAGTGCATGCACACAAACATATAAAACATCTCAATGGGGTAAAAATAATAACTAAAAATAATAAAGTTTACTTTCAATGCAAAAGCATATCTAATTATGTGCAAAGACATAAGTAGACATACAACATTTGAAGGCAAAAATAGTATACATGAAATGAAAATATTCAAATACAAGCATAACTGGTTACATCCGAAGATCTAAACATATATACAAATTTTTGATACCTAAAAATACAATAATGTTATATAATACAGGAAAAATAAAAGGTGCATTCAAACACAAGCATATTTGGTTATACTCCGTTAGATATAAACAAACATATAAAAATTTTAAATGCAATAAAAATACAAAAATGTTCATCCATAATTTACTTGGATGATGCAAACGAATTGAAGTTATTCACAAGCTTAAAATAGGCCCACGTCGATCGAACGTTGAATCCAATGATAAGGTGCCAGTATAGAGGCCGTTTCTAATGTATCATGATTTGAATCAATGCGCAACGTAAATAGGTTTTTCAAAACTGTAAGTTACGAGAGAATACTTGCTTGAGCATATGATGGACGAAGTTGCTTGAAAGATAAGTCCTTTATTTGAAAAATTTTTTCATACATAAAAGGGAGAGGCCAACAGAACCCTTTAGAATTCGAAAAGGAATCAAGAGTTCTTAGTGTAATCAAAATGAATTTCTGCATATAATCCAAACTTAAAATTGATGAAAAAAAATCCATATCGTAAAGGAAGTTACATATGTAGAGGCGAAGTTGCTGGAAATTTATTTAGGTCCCTTTATTGGAAAAAATTTCTTCATACAAAAAAGGGAGCGACCAACAGAACCATTTAGAATTCGAAAAGGAAAATCAAGAGTTCGTAGTGGAATCAAAATGAGTTTCTGCCATAATCCAAACAATCTTGAATGATGAAAGAAATCATTGCCGAAAAGGAAGTTGGCTATGTCTAACGATGAATGCTCGAACACCGTCGATAGTTTGGACAAAGGTGAAGACGCATAAATCCAATCAAAATTAGAAATGAAATTGAAGTCCAGTATCGAATAATGTTCGTTTGCTTGAGTATCTTAGAGTGTTTTGATTGAGAATTTTAGTATTATTGCAGTTTTTTTCTTTTTCCTTCATCTGTTTGTTTTTTAAGAAGGTCGTTGATGAAGTTTTCTGGGTGTTCTTCTCCGGTTCACCAATTATATGAGAGTAGTGGGCCTTGCACTTAAGTTGGTGTTTCTTTATGAGCAAGCACGCCTATATAAGAGGGTGGTAATTTTAGAAATCATATTTGAAATGATGTTTTTATTCAACACAAGTAAAATATGCAATGAAAGTAAAGTAATAAAAGTCCCCCTTCTGTTGAGATACTCTCTCTCTTCGTAAGCGAATTTGGTAGTCACAGCCTTTTTCCAGCGCGTTTTTTTCCACAACTGCCTCTGACTCTTCGTTTAGCGAAAATTTGTGATCTAATAATTCAAGTCGCAGCCCTTTCTTGAAAAAATGTATCTCGTCTTGCCGGGAGGATTTTCTGGAGAGACGTATACTTTAGTGAAATTTATTTATTCTGATTCTTTTGTTAAGTTTATCTGACTCTTTATTTGACTGACTGAAGAGTAATCTCAACAGGACGGGATTATATATTATTTCATTTCGACTTATGCCAAAATTTTGCTCTCGCGCAAATGCTTAGCAATAAGTACGACATAAATTAAAATTTTTACAAAGTATAATGGAGTTGCTACATATAATATATATATATATATTATATAATATATTATATATATACTATATATTTAGTATATATATAATATATATAATATATATATTATATATATATCTATTATATAATATATATATAAATTATATAGTATATATATTATGTATAATCTATATATATATTATATATATATATATATATATATATATTATATATATATATATAATATATATATAGTACCTATATATATATAGTTCATAAGTGCGCGTGTGTGTGTGTATAGAAGTGAAACTTTGCTCTTTTGAGAGAGAAGTTTGAGTTTACTAATTGATCAGAGATATGCAACTCTTTTTACATCTTCTCTGGAAGATTTTGCTTCAAGGAACATTGATTTGAGTTTCACTATCCTGGTACGGTAATATTCAAAAAAATGTGCACATAATTCTTCTCTCTTCAGCTCTGAAAGAGTAGGAATTAAAGAAATCAATGCATAACATGTCAGCATCAACTTTTGTTATTTGTTATATTTTCCTTTCTACTTTAATATATAATTATTACGAAATTTTCTAAACAAAAATAAATAGCGATTGATAAACATCCGTTAACAAAATTTCGAAAACAAGAAATATATGAAAGGGAGGCAACCCTTTTGATTACTTTTCAAAATTTGATATAAACGTTTTGTGGCTTCACTATTTAATTTAATTATACAAATTTATTTTCTTGCTATTCCGATGTTATTTTATTTAAATTTCAAAAAATCAAACTATTTAGTTAACTTTGTAAACCACCTCAGCATTCTCAGCTTCCTCTTCATCATAACCTCAGAAACTAAACCAAATAGTTTCAAAAGTTTGACTTCATTTCGGAAATGCAGCTATAACATTTTAAAATTTTTTTTTAAAAATTTGATCAAAAAATAAATAGTTATAAATATTATGAATAAATTTATTACATAATTTAAATGTTTTTTATTTTTTTATGTAATATTAAAATTGATATATTTACTAAGCTTTCTTTTTACTTGTCAAGATTTGGTTTGAAACAAGGAAGTTAATTGAAACAAAAACGATATTTTGATTCCTAAACAGCAACGTTAAACAAAATACGAAAATGTTTTAATTAAAAAAAGACAATGTATTTTTTTCAAATGAAAATTCAATTATTTATTCGTTTTTCTATCATTTATCATTCAAATATACATGATATATATATAGTATATATATATATATATTATATATATATATATATATATATATATATATATATATATAGTATATATATATATAAGTAATATATATATTATATGAGTATAATATGATATATTAGTTTAAACATCTTAAAATATTAAGAAACGACCGAGAAAGGACAGCATGTTAATATTGCATAATCGCATTAATAAGTTTGGTAAACATCTAAATATTAAGGGATACGAGGGAAAGGAACAAGCTGTGACACTGGTGATGTCGCCTTGGACTGTGGAACTCCCGGATTGCTTTAAACTCTTCTTGAACCACTTTTATGGGTTTGGAGGATGACTCAGTGGTTAAAGCATCGAGTAATATCGTTCTCATATCCACACATGCGGGTTTCGATCCCAGAGAAGGCAGTATTTCATTACCTTCTTATTATAGGTTCTTTGTTTTGTTTACAAACTATAACTGTGCGAATTATGCAAATATTTAAATATGATTATATATATATATTTATCTATATATATATATATAATTAATATTATATATATATATATATTATATATATATATATTGATATATATATATAATATTATATATAACTAATTAAAGAGATCTGTAGCTATAATTTTTGTTCACAAAGTCCTTCAGAACTAATTTCAAAGAAATCGAGAGTAACTTTGTTTCATTTCATATCTGTATTTACTTTTTTAATTATAATTTGATAACAGTCTCAAGAGAAGCTAATTCCAGATTCTATTTTACGCTCTCTTAATAAAGGAATTCAAACTAGACTTTCGTTCATCCTTTTTTTCCCTTAATTATCTCTGCTAATGAAAATTTGAAGAAGGGATAAACGACTTCGCTTTCAATCGAGTCAAAGTTTAGTACAGGTCTTCCAATTTCGCTTGTTTTGATGTCAGAGGAAGAGATTTTAGGAATGAAACAAATATATACCATGGTTCGTATAAACACACAGAATCATGCTCACTATCCTACAACACGGTGGTACACACTTACATTAAGGAACAAGCAGCGCAATAAAAATGTTTTTAATTTGCAGATCAAAATTAGTGACATAATAAACTTTAAAACAATAATTTATCATCCAGTTGATCGGTACTTGAAATTAAATGAAAAGAGTTATTATTATTATTATTATTATTATTATTATTATTATTATTATTATTATTATTATTATTATTATTATTATTAACATAATTATTATTATTAATTATTTAATTATTATTATAATCAGTATTTGATTATTATTATTATTTATTATATTAATGTATTATTATTATTATTATTATTATTATTTTTATTATGTATTATTATTATTTTTTATATTATTATTATTATTATTATTATTATTATTTATTAGTATTAATTATTATTATTTATTATTATTATTGTATTATTAGTTATTATTATGTATTTATTATTATATTATTTTTTTTATTGATTATTATCATCATCATATCATACGCTATTACCTTGAATTATCTTAAATAATTATTATCACTATTGGAGTTAAGTTACTGTGTTGGTGACTAATTTAATTGTACTCCACATTATTATCATTATTAAAATGTCATTTATTATTATCAATTATTAAAATTAATATATAATTATTTTATTATATTTTGTATTATTATTATTATTATTATTATATTATTGTTATTATTATTATTATTATTGATGTATTAATTATTATTACATTATTATATTATTAGATTTATTATTATTGAATTAATTTATTAATTAATTATTATTATTATTATTATTCATTATTATTATTATTATTATTATTTGTACTAAAATGAGGAGCGGTTATTAATATCCGCAGCGATATTGGGAAAAATATGAAGCATGTAACCCACTACTCACCTTTCAGCCTTAAGAGATATTTACACTATAATTATTTATAATATACTAGTAATATATATATATATATATATATTTGTATTATAAGATAATATAGTATATATAGTATATATAATATATAGATTATATAATATATATATATATATATAATGATATAATATATAATAATTTACCTTTTAAAATTGATTGTATAAGATTAAATTTAGAAGCAATTTAAGGTTCAAATTATTGAGAGATATGGAAGGTTTTTTGAGAGATGATATTTGAGCTCAAAAAGTAACAATTAAGACTAGCCGATTTCCCCAAAGGATGAATGAGCCTACTAAGTGAAACCTTATTTTAGGTCAGTAACTTTAACCCATCGTAAGTTCCGGGGAGAGAATTGTTCGCCAATAGCAATTTACGGAATAGGTGAGAACATGTATCGAAGCCAAGAATTTTACGCTTAACAATTATTTGAACACAATACGAGAAATCCCCAATAAATGAGACGTTTTCGTTTTTGTTAAATATATCTATGTGTTTATTTTGAAATAGTTAATTTTCCATACAGAGCAAATAGGAAGCTCTTAGAAAGAATAATTTTTATCATCTGCACAATTTCCTGACGTCCCATCTAAAAATACTTAGCACTAATTGAAGAAAAACACGATTTTTGTTTTTACATTTTTTTCAAAATTCTTTTTTTTGCAAGAAAAATGAAAAATAAAAAACCTACTCTTTTAAATAAAAATAAATTAAACTGAAAAAGAGGATTTGAAATTAATGATACTTTAAAAGTTTATATATATATATATATATATATATAGCATATATATATATATATATATATGTTATATATATATATATATATATATGCTATATATTATACAGTATATATATATATATATATATATATATAGTTATATATATATAAGTTATATTTATATATATATATATATATATATATATATATATCTTCTGTTACATAAAAGTCAGATCCACGTACAATCTATCAGAAGTGAAGAAAGTATGACGATTTTTCTATTAACAAAAGTTCTATGAAAAAATAAAAAATATAATCATTATAATTATTCGCGAATAGAATTAAAAGAGGATTTTGAAATCCATGGTTTTCCTCAAAGCTTCCATACATTATTATTATTAACATATTATTATTATTGATATACATATATTATTATTATTATATATATATTATATACATATATATATATATATCAACAACATATATTATTATAGTATATATATATATATATATATATATATATATATATATATATATATTATTATTATTATTATATATATATATGCTATTACATACATATATTATTATATTATTACATTACATATATTTTAGATATTATGAAAGAAGAGAGTTAATACCCCATATATTTATATATATACATATATATATTATTATTATTAATATATAAATATATATATTATTATTATTTATATATATTATTATATATATATATATATATACATATATATATATATATATATACATATATACATTACATACATACATACATACATACATACATACATACATACATATATATATATATATATATATATATATATATATATATATATATATATATATATATATATATATATATATATATATATATATATATATATATATATCTTTTGTTGGGTAAAAAGTCAGAGGTTCACGTACAATCTATCAGAAGTGAAGAAAGTATGACGATTTTTCTATTAACAAATTCTTACTTGAATATAACAAACGATTTTTGAAAGAGGACAAATCAAAGCAGGTGTTGAAAACAGACTGGAGAAGGATAAAAAGACTATCCAGTGATTTTGACACAGTTGAGTATAAGTAACATTGTGCTTAAGATAGCTCAGATAATTGGACAGAGGAAAGTGGTACTACCTGGAGGGACTTGTCGCACGTGCATTTTTCAAAGGAAGAGGTAAGGGATTAATGTGATGAAGAAATATGCCCAATGTTTGAAGTATAAAATAAGTAATGTTAAAGAAGAGTTAAACGGTTTAAAGTGAATTATAGAGACTCAAGGAGAGTTGGAGAAATTAATAATATGCAGGGTTCTAGTTTTCGCCCTTCAAGAATTATATGGAAAACACGCCATGTGTATTATAAATGAACGAACGGCACCCAATTATAGGCAAGACTTTATGGAAAAAATTTCAGTATCTCACGTAACACTGAAATTCCGTAGTGCATGGAAATATGAATCAGAGAGAAACGAAAAATCAGAAAAATCACTGTTCGAGCGTTTATTCTGTAAGTCTTTTTTAATAGGATTAAATATATATATAAATATAGTGCATATCTTCGCATTACTATATATATATCTATAAGAAGAGTATATATATATATATATTTATATATATATATATAGTATATATATATATATATAAGAGGTTATATATATATATATATATATATATATATATACTATATATATGGGGCTTGGTCATTTATGCGTGAATATGCAGGCGAAGTCAAATATTTTTAGTAAAGTATACCTTTTCGGAACAAAATGGTTCAAAGCAAATACAGCATCCGAGTAGCTACAAAACTCTGATTTTTTTCTACATTTTTGAATTTGTTTATTAAAGCATGCTTAGTTGTGTATTTGTTTATTGAAACAATGGAAAGTGATATATATATATATATATATATAGTATATATATATATATATATATATATACAGTATATATATATATATATATATATATATATATATATATATATATAGAATATATATGTATATAATATATATATATTATATATATTGTTATATATATATATTATTATTATTATTACATATATATATATACATATATATTATTATTATTATTATTATTATTATTATACATATATATATTATATTATTATATATGTTATTATTAGTTTATATATTATTATTACGTATGTATTAATATTATTATTA
>JABUQX010129719.1:0-32500 GCA_015478945.1 Trachelipus rathkii
CCTAAGTCCTAGGCCATTAAACCATACGTATATTTCCCAACAAAAACTCACCACTGATATTGCAGTCCGCTTAATCGCAACACAGGATCATGAATCTATGTTCATGGCCTGTTCTAAAGTTGAACAAGACCGATACTTTGCACTACCGGTAACTTTACAGTTTAATTTCTCCCTGGTGTCTGTTTTCAAATATTGACCCCGTACCTGGCTTCACATTATACCACCCAGTAACTCTCTAAAACGTTCACTGTGCCTCTCATTTATCAATTCTTATTAAGCCGTTCACTGGTATCCTTTGATACAGCGTTTGCGTTAAGCGTCTTGTTCCCAAGAGGTATTTGTAACCAATGGCTCCTGAACACAGGTTCACAGTGCTTATAATTACCTACACCAGGTTCTTTTATTAGACTCTATAGAGGTACCATTAGCCCCTTCGCGCGAGAGAGAGATCAGAATTTGTGCATACACAGGTAACAACATCCCACTACCTCATGTGAGAGACCGCCGGAAATGCAAGCTACACCTGCCAACAGAAGCCTGTCCAGTCCCTTCCACTGTTCTCCACTCTGCCTGCCCATTTTTAGAGTGTGCTTAACTCTTTGTGTTCTCTATAGCCTGTTGGTTGGTTTCATGCTGCGTGGGGGTGTGGCTTCGAGTGGTTCAGTTCGGATGTTGTTGTTTGTGCCAGTGGAAGTCTATGTATCTCTGTCGCCGGAGTGGTGAGAGTTAATGTTAGATGGTGAAGCAGCCAAGCCTGGAAACTCTCACTGTCACTTGAAGTTTCAAAATTACATCCTTCAAGGATATGACTGTATGTTTTGATTTCCCTTAAAGAGTGAAAACGACGATCCCGATCGCACTTTTGCACCGATGTAGTAAGATCGCTTTGACGGGCGCCTAAAGTGGGTCTGTGGAGAATACGCTCACCTTTGCGCTACGGGATTGTCAATCTTGAGAGCCTCCAGCCTGAGGAGGCCAGAGAGGCCTTTTCAGGTAGAGACGCCTCATACATCGTGTCAGGCCCTTGATACCTGGTTGTCTTGTGTCTTTTAAGGTTGCGCTCGATACGGCTTGGCCCTTAGCCTACAGATGACTCTTTATCTCTAACAATGAATTATTAATTTCGTTCGGCTATAAAAGGAATTCGATTGCAAGCCGGAAAACTAACGTGAGCATATATTAGCCATGCTTGCACTTCAAGCGCGTCACACGCTATTGCCTTACGTCATTATTCAAGACTTATATTTTGAGCGCAAGCGTACAGCTTCTCGCCATCGCATTCCACTGTGTCCTCCTTCATCCAATGCGATATTCACATAGTGTCCTCACTAACAAAGTAATCTCTATAAGAACTTTCCCAGGTCACACACTTTCGCCCTACCAACCAAAATACTACTTTGCTCTACGTGCTGCCATTTTTCTAATTTCTGCTAATATTAATCTGAACATATCCTTCACACCTGAGGACTGTGCCTCTCAGTCTTGTAGTATCGTTGAACTCACAATCTGCATAAGCCTGTTAGCGAACTTAGAGAATTCTTTAGCGTCGTTCTTGAGCAGATTATATATTTCAATAGACGCCGGATGTTCCTAGTTTTAGAAACTACACGCATGCAAAATCTAAGAAAGGCTAGTAAATCTCCTTCTCATAACTG
Source organism: Trachelipus rathkii (assembly GCA_015478945.1). Lineage (NCBI taxonomy): Eukaryota > Metazoa > Arthropoda > Malacostraca > Isopoda > Trachelipodidae > Trachelipus > Trachelipus rathkii. The sequence continues at coordinate 1,656 of JABUQX010129719.1, forward strand.
CGAGCTTAGGCTCTTCCTCAAAGGAGAGATAACTCGTCATATTAGTAAGCACAGACAACTCATGATTCTCAATAATTAATTTGCGCAGCAACGAATGTACCACAAAAGTCGAGATACGCGCAAGAACTATTTTGTGTGAATATAGTGTATTGATACCTGTGGTACATCCGGTAGTCTAATAAGTCCCCACTCAGACTCACCGTTATTCTCACATTCATTTCGGCAAGCCCCAAGCGAGTACACATGAACATCCTTGACGCACGCTCTGCTGTGCTAAGAATTGAGCGGCCCCACAAACTTCTATGCGTAAAATCTTCCCTACCTGTCTTCTCATTAAATCCACCGTCCACGCTTAAAATTGCAAAATGACTATGAAATAGTGCGAGTACTGAAAACGTTGGAGAAGACAATATTATAACAGAACACTACCGTATTTGGCCTCCTTTCAATTTACCTCGCTAAGTTAAAGTCCCATATATTAGAAAAATGCCAAAAAGCTATGCTCTACGTAGTTCGAACACACTTCTGGGATTTTAATTAAGTCCGACGATAGCTAACAATCGACCTTTGTCGGAACTTAGTCTGTCAAAATAGACATTACTTTAGAATGATTCTCCATCAGATAGCGTTCTGTATTACCGAATATAGCAAGAGACCTTCTGTATCTTGCGAGTATACTAAAACGACCAATAGTACTGAAGCCCGAGAGACCATGATCATGAGAACGAATAAAAATTATGTGCCAGTAGGAGCTATTATGACACACCACTGAAGAGGAGTAAGATTTGACCTATCCTATGCGACATCACAGTATAATCTATGATCGCCACCGTTGTGTTGACACAGATAGGGTACTGCCGATAGAGAACAAATAATAAGAACCATAAAAAGAAGATTAGGCCCGCTAGTTAATGGACCTCAGAAGACTGGAAGGATAGTACACCCTATGAGTGGCCCCTACAATCATATAGCAAGTGACACTTGTGGACCAAGTGGAGTTTGTAGTCGCTAGAGTGGCGTCACGAGAGGTTGAGGTCACTATCACCCCTGGAGCCATGGGGAGTGAACCACCTACACACCTTGACAGACAAAATTTATGAACCATAGAATGAGCCAAATACTAGTGTACAAGTGGTGAGTATACCGAGTCGCGGTACGCGTAGAAGCTACAGGGGTGGGATTATTTCTGACTAGAGTAGAGGCTATCTATATTCTTTCACAGATCCTAAATGAATAAGAATTATCAATACTATTATATTGAATCTCGCACAGCAGGAGAGGTATCCCAGAGACAAGAAGCGGTACACTGTCGCATGGGAACCTTTCTTTGTCGAGTTTGTCATTTGATTTCAGGTCACCAGATCTAAGAATGTCTTGTTTCAACTCTTCCGGAGTATGCAATATTGTCAAAAAGCACCTTACAACTTCTCTTTCCAACTCAGTCAATCGTCCTTGGCGGAGGAAGACACGCGACAGATTAATATATAAAAACCATCTATAATATATGGCTAGAGGTTATTAGTAGTATACTGAATATATGACTATTGGTATATTACCTACAATAATTATATATTAATTATTGAGGGGTGTTTTATATATATTTGAGTCACCTCTTATAAAGCCAAGGGTTTATTGTCCTACTATATATATAAACCTAAGAAAATTCCCGCTATATAACCTGCAATTAAAAGTACTGCATTTTGTACTATAAAACACACTGAAAGAACTACCCCTGCATGAGGCCTAATTTGTGATATATATACTCACTATATATAGCTAATACCCATTATATAGTATTATAGTTATGAATACTAATACTCCATATGAGAGGACTATTTGAGATACCCGATGCACTATAGTGAGTCATGGAGGCATTATTATAGTCTCATTATACCCTAATAAAATAATTTAAATTATTCAAGTAAACAAATTAGTCTATAAATTCATATTAGATATATAACAATACGCTAATTATAATCGAGAAATATCTACTACTATTATATGAGTTAGCTATTACTCACATATATTATTATTTTCTACTAATTATAAATAAAATATAACCTTCACCTATATATTATATATTATATATATAGTATATATATATATTATATATATATATATATATATATACTATAATCAATATGAATGTAATATTAACTTATCCCTATATGTCTGTCTGTTAAGCTGGGTGATAGTCATAAACTAATTTCGTGCATGGACTCCGCGCAAGTATTGTTCCAAATTTGCCAAGGACGGTATATGCATCTTCTTCCTCTTTACAATTGTGGCAAAAATCTGGAAAATTAACTCCTATTTTGCTGCCGGATTGGCCCCTGTGTACAATAAGGCACGGTGAATCTCTTGACCTGATCTAGGATGACTTGTCAGTTTTTTTTTTGTCAAAATGTGGGGTTATTGCTTAAAAGCTTCGTGGATGCATTTCACTACTGTCGGCTCCGTGAAAGTGAGAAATTGCGAGACTCGTCAAAATTCCCTAGCTATATTTCGGCAAAGTCCCCGAGGTGATATCCCCATTGGAAGGGCCTCCTATATCCAAGTGTCCAACCGTATGATGTCGCAGATTAGTCCTTCAATCATCATCTAGGTTTATTGCTCGGACACAGACTAACGTTCAGCCCGAGAAGGTGCGCTCACCCCTCTACCTTTTCAGTTGGCTTTTGAATTTGCTACAAAGGGATGTGTGTTAAAAGTATTTAGGTATCACACTATTAAAATTAGGGGTCGCCTAATTCACACAGCTACTGTGAAGTTATACTATTTTATTTTATTCAAGTATTTTTATTGTTCAGCATATGATATTATATATTATATAGCTATCTATTATAATTGATATGCTAATATTTATATATACTGCACTCACAGTTATATTATATTAGTCTCTACTATATATACTTAATTATTTATATTATAAATATAATTATATCATCATATCACATATATTATGAATATATAGTATAAATATTAGTAATGCCCAAATCAGATACTTAATCAATCATAAATACACTATGTACAAATATGATAAGTATGACTAAATACATATACGAGACTGTATAAATACGGGTTTTCAAAGTATTAAAATCGTTTGGAATGAATTATCTATTTAAATTTAATAGATAATATCTTTGCATTAATTCTATTATAAATTATATATTTATATTATTTTTTTTTATCTATTATTATTTAACAGTTGTCCCCAGTGTCATGGATGACATGATAGTGCATCTAATATGATCATTCAAAAATATCATGATAGAGTATATTATACTAGTATCAATAATATTTATAGCTATACTATTACTTACTATTATATACTGAGGTATATAGGTACTAATAGAACTACTATATCCATCAAAATTTACATGAGGAACGAGTGAGTAGTATAGTACTTATGAGCATTAAATTATCTACTAGTCTATACTTAGAATCCATATATTTAGACTATACCGTTATAGTCCTTTCATTTACTCAAATTTCTACAAAGTTCAGTGCTTCACGAGCCTATTTTCGAGAAGTAGGACGGTCCGAACCCTTCCCCGAGCCATCTTACCGCAATACTCAACATTCACGTTGATCTGATCCCATATCCGACCCTACCTACACGAAATACCCCGCCACGGCGTCTCTATCGTAAAAGCAATCATGAGTTCCTTATAGATCATCAGCAATACTGGTGTTTATGTTTTCTAAAGTTGAGAGAATCCTCTATATCAATGCGTGCCTCATCGGACACCTCCTACTCGCAGCCGCAGTCATGATCCGCCATCAGCCTTCCGCGTCTCACACTAGACTCACCTCGAGGAAGGTGGCATGGTCAACACACGGCATCAGCACCCTCCATGACGGCAGGCCGAAACCCTCCTATGTCCGTATTTCACTTAACATTCCTCCTGCCGAATACGCCTCTTTTCCTCCAGGTTGGGTCCCCCACCAAACATCCATTATTCGTGCTCAGGACACAGTCACGCGCTGGCGTCCGACCCTTTAAGTCTCTTGGTGCTAACCAGAGGCTCGTCTCTCGAAGGTGGTGGTCTATGCGAATTTGGAGTAAATAAGTCACACTTCCCCTCAGAGCAACGTACGCTGCCTGCCCTCTCGTCCAGGCAGCACATGGTACCCGCCCTTCTAGCTAATTAGAAACCTGCCGTACGCAGAAATGCACCAACATCCTTCGTAGCTTTCTCCCATAGGCTCTCGCCAGTGCCCTTCTCCGAGCATAGAGGGTGCAAAGGTGCACATCCCGTTAGGAAAAGCTAACCATTGGACTGAGACCCCTCGCTTAACTACAGCCAATTACATAGTCGCATCCTCCTTTTTTTGCGCTCTTGCGTGTACTCCTGTTTAGTGGTCGCGCAACTATTTGACTAGCGACCCTCCTACTTACGGCACCTAGGTCATCTTCCGCTCCTGCACCTGCTCCTTCCACGTATCCCGAGAGCACCAAGTGCCGCCAAGTGATCAACCCAAGCCGGTCGCCCTCAACCACCAAGCACTATGAGTAAGCCCAGCTAATCTTTGGCGCTCAGGCAGGACGTTCAGCATCAAAAGGGAAGCCGACTCGGCACTACGTAACGTTCCGCGTGAAGTTGTCCTCGGGTATCAGGTCACCGCCTGATATCCTGACCGAGCGTATGGAATAAAACCCACATTAGTCATCCGAACACCATGGTCTCTACATAACGAAGATCGTGGCTCACCTACTAGTTTGCTTCTTTTATCAAGTAGCGCCCATTACTGCTCAATCCTTACTCGTGCAATTTTTGTTGAGCTATGTCTGTAGCCGCCCTGAGCCAACCCACAGCATTCCGTCCTTTGCCAAGCTGCGTTATGGGGAGGCATCTTTTTCCTGAGCCCTCCTACAGAGATAACTAAGTGCAGCTCTTTTAAAAACATTTAATATTTTCGTTTTGTTTCATTACGGTCGCCAGCGTTACCAGACACTTTTATTGTGTCTTAATAACTGTTGTTCCTATCTATACTGCGTCACAATCGACACGTGCACGCACGAACCATAAGAGAACTCCATCAAAGAGTCAACGTGAGGACAAACTGTTTAGCATTGTGTCCTTAGAGCAGGCTCGTGATGATTTGGGTAGATAGTGGCTTTTTAAAGGCAATTTATAAAATTTTCGAGAGAAGCTTGAGCCACGACCCACAATACAACATAAACTCCCTGCATTCATATCCTTCAAAGAGTACGACTGTTTTCTCTTTGCAGCGCTGGACAACGCAAACACAGCCCTCAGACCTCCTGTCTTTTCAGAGGCACTCTCCATCGCCTCTGAAAATCCTACCCAACTAAAAGCGCAAAGCCCCAACTCAAGGTTCCACGCATAGAATTTGATAATATAACAGCACTAAGATTAAGAATGAGGCAGAACCTGAGAGATTCCGAGATATAAAGTACGAGAGTAACCAAAAATTGAAATGGTACGTTGAACCGAATGAATGTGTCATGGTAAGGTCATAGCACCAACTCATCTGAGTGGCACTATGTAAAGTTTATGTGAGTAGCAGGTAGAAGACAGTTATTTCATCTAAAAAATGAACTCAAGGGCCCTCACATAGAATTAGACAGAATGTCATTCACGTAGCCATATGACAAAGCACAGAGCTGTAAAACCCGTGAGAGCCTGACCTCTTATACTCAGCATACTTTTTACCAATACACAACACATTATTCGCTTCTCGACTTCTGTTTAACCTTATTCCTCTAGTCAAACTAGAGAGCTTCCGTATACACGATTCTGAAATAAATTCATTTCCTGCGGTAAAACGAATTTCATTTCTTTTAGGAAGGTCATAGAGACGATCTAGGTGCGATCTAACCCAAAGGAAGGGAGCTTCTGAGAGCAGCGACGCATCGCTGTAATACTCGCCTCTCTGACTCTCTAGTCTGCTGCTCCAACTCAATCAAGATTCATTCCCTCGCCGGAACTCCCCCAAATACGCACCGTCGATAGATTCTCTGGGTGAGCCACACAGACATCTAAGCAACGCGCTCATTGTCCTGTGCACAAAGGTGTACTCTCTAACTGATATTTGATACAGATATAACTCGCTCTGAGCCGCTTTCCTAAGTTATTGTATTCCGGGCGGACAAATGACCTCTTTATTTGTCACCAATCTGTACATTTGTATGTTACGGTAAAGCATTACTAATAATTGTAATAGTAGGCCAGAGATATACCTACTTAAATGATCACGCAAAGTATATAGATATTACCGTTTTATTATTATATATTATGATAATTATATGAAGTAATTCGTATAGGTATAGCTACTACTGTATATATGAATAAAGCAATAATATATAATATGATATAAATTACATAGATATAGGACGACGCCTATACTATTATGAGGAAGTTTGAGTACGAGTATATCAGAATCTTGGTGCAATATATAAGTATCACTTTAAAAGTATATAACTTTAAATAATAGATTATAACACGTTTATATAAGCTTCATATTATACAAGGTTGACGTTTGAGAATTACAAGTATTATAGAAGTCGTATTCTAAGATGATGCTCTCCTCATTTTATCTTCACTGGTAAAAGGCTTTGGACAATTAAAATAAGTACCATTGATAAGAACACCAATTAGAACAAATAATAACATAAAATCACACATTACATAAAATAATTATACATAAGGAGAGAGGGCATAGACAAGTGTTTAGATTTATATTTTAACTAATATAATATTATAATAAATATAATATAGAGAAAATAATAATAATAAATGATAATATAATAAATTAAGAAATTACAGATAGAGAAATGAGTACGACATAATAAGTGAGTCAATAAGTAAATAATGAAAAAGAAAATGAAAGAAGATAAGGATGCCCGAAGACGGTCATACAAGCACACAATTGGATGCGAAACAAAAGTCACTCTCGTTCTTACCTAAGAAGCAAGAACCAGAGAAACTATGGGAGAGAGAGAAGTATATGAGGACTCATAGAAACACAGCTATAATATCACTAAACAAACTATATAAAAAAGAGAAACACACACACAATAAAACGATAGAATACTTCGATTACAATGTCTATATTATACCACAATAATAAAACAATTAAAAAATGAAAAATAGAAACAAATTACTCAAAGAGAAATATAACAAATAAAATAGATAGAGAGTACAAAGAGAACCCCTAATCAACAAAGAACAAATAGCACCACATCGATTAAATTCAAGAAATGTGATACAACAACAAGGAATCCATAAAAAAAGAGACAGTATGATGAAATTGCTGCATCGGAACGAGGATTAAGGCATTGACAAGCCACGAGAAACCACGGAGAGTTATAGTGTTCAAAAAGAGGAATAATGGGAAACAAAGCAAGAACAAAGAAGAAATCTGGACTCAGCACTTATATTCAAGTTGGCGTATACAGGTGGAGGAACTAGTGCAGAAGAAGCTCAAAATTCTAAGTTGAAAGCATGACCTATATTCTATAATTTGACGTAAGCTCTCAAGAGAAATGAGAAATAATATAGGGATAATAAAATAATAACACAAGTAAAGGTTTAATTAGAAATAATAAATTAAATAAGAGATGATTAAATGAAAAGAGAGAGCAAAAATTAAAATATTGTTGCAAGAAAAGGACAAAGAATTTGTTAATAAGTTCACATGTAGCCACACACTCAGTTAGAGTTAGCAAGTGAAAGAGTATGAGCATAAATAACGATCAACAAACAAGACAACACTCGACAAGAGAAGGGATCAGGCATAACACTCACGGCACACTGTTTAGAAGATATAGCAGTTTTTATTAAACTAAGATATTAACACAAATAACGTCTATAATACACTAACACTCATATCGAAAACTAGTAAAGCCCAAACCAGAGAGGAGGCTTCACGAAGGAGAAACTACGACTGCACACTATTAAATACAACGAGATTCACGTACGTATAATCAATACAAAATATTCAAAATATATGATCATACGGATAAATGAAAGAGATGTAGAAGGTAGAACCGACTATGACATCACAAAGACGAGACCATAAGATTTTGTTATCAACCATAGATCCACTCATATCTCATAAAAAGATAATAATGGCTAGAAATTAAGTCGATATATCCATGATCTTAGTAAAATAATGACTAAACTCGCAGAATTAATTCCTATGAGAATAATCAGAGTAACGAAAGATAAGACGAATAAAGGTCACGAAAGAATAGTAGTCCAATTCATATAGAGAGTGAGTAGAACACACTAATCATAAATAATCCCAATAATTTATAAAAAACTATTAAGTAAATAAACCGCAAAATAAAAGGGAGAGAGACATTGGTTGTGAGAGGAACAATATAATAAGATAATGGTTACATGAATCCATAGGGAAAACGAGGTAGAAATAAATATGGTCAATATACGATATAATACCAGATAGACCAATAATATATGATATTAGACCATAACGAATAAATACTATAATCCAAAGTAAACCATTAAAGAAATATGAAGATACCAATAATAGGCAAATACAATCTTTATATATATAGTTTTTATTGTGGTGAGAAACCAAAATAAATAAAAATCAAATAAATCAACCAAATATATGAGTAATACAATACAATAAATAAGAAATAAAATAATATACATACAATAAATCCCGCCGGATAAAAAGAAGTCAATATATGAATCAATATATAAAAATAAACATAAACATGAATAACAAAAATGAATATAAAAACAAGAAATACAACAATCAAAATAAAACAAATATGAAAATCAAAAAATTAAATAAATAATAAAAAATGCCCTCACTATTACTAAGACACCGCAACTCTAAAATATTATCCATAAGTGAACATTAACTGACTCCACATAACATTAATAATAATAATAAACACAGAACATAAAAAATCCATATATAAACATAATCTATGATCAGAGCATTAAAATAAGAATAACGGTGAAAAGTACGAGACATTTACAAAGCTGACTCACAAAGTACTACTTACATACACTAGAAGTTAAACCTAAATATCGTGACTACACACAGATAAGAACAGAACTTAAATTATATAAAATAAAAACATTAAACTATTTGATATAAATATAAAATTATACATACTCCCACAGTATTATAGAGATTATTGACGATTTTTGAATAGGAAAAAAGCATACAGCAGCTTTTCTAAATAATATCACAAATAATAAAACAAATAGTATAAAATAAATAACATATAGAATTAAATAATAAAATAAATATATATTATAATATATATAAATATATAAATTTCTGAACACAACTTTATATCTTAAAATAAAAAAGATGCCTATAAATAATATATGTACCTCATAGTATCATAAGGTCACTATACATGGCTACTCATACTGAAATTTCGTGAGTAGCGTACAGTTACTGTACTTTCATATAAATGCGTATATGAAAAAAAATAAGATCCGGTATGAGGCATAAATAAATTCTGGGGTGAGTTGCAAATGGGCAAGGGTAATGAGAGGCTGTTGGAAGAGGGAAGTATTGTAAAAAATTTGATGATTAAAGATGACACACAGAAAAATTTTGAGATTGTGCGAAAAAAGCGAATATAAAAGCGAAGAGGGTGTAGGATAAGCTAGCTATTCGATTATATAGCATGATAATAAAAGAATTAAATAACTAAGTTGAGAGATATCCATGATACAAACTTAATGAAAAACATTAGGATCAAAGTATGTAGCACAAAAGAAATTTGAAGACTTGGTACCGTAGACTTTTTAAACAAAATTTATCTTTTATGTTTTATCATAATTAGAATAGTAGTACCATGCATCACCAGAAAAGAATATAATGAAGATGACTACTTCAACAGCGTTACTCAGCCACAGGATAGTCAGGGGCCGTAGATAATTATAAACTGAGAAGATAACCTCTGTTCAAGTCTATAGCATAACCTCATATCTACCGTATACCAAAGATCACAGTCATGTAATATGAGAAAGGAAAATACCACCAATAAAAATGCTCTTCTTTCACTAACAAGTAGTAGATAAAAAGGTGTAATTAGCAAATCACTCACTATAAATATAATAACTCACACTATACAATACTAATACTAATAAGTTCTATTTTTGTTTTTAGACCTAATAAAAGTATTAAGACAGTCGGTATTATTACTCAAAGAGGTATAATATAGAAGAACATATATATATAGATTGAGTAATAAAATAAATAAATAATGAAAACTAAATACTTAAGATAAATGAATAATAGTATTTAATCACATAATAGATAAAAAATATCAAAAAGAGATATATATATAAGTGAAATTTATGAATAAATATAATGTTATTTCATAGAGGTAGGAGTTCCAGTGGACAACAAGTCAACAGTATGAGACCACAAAGATTTTTATATTTCTAAATAAGTCGATATTATAAATGATGAGTAGAAAATTATAATAACCCAAGCACGCACATACTCGAAGTTAGCGGATCTACGGATCCAAGTGTTCAACCTTCAAGAGATAAGACCTGGCAACTTGTTAATGAGAGAGTAATATTATTACGTTCATATCATAAGGCCAGCAAAAAACTGAAGTACAGCGCACTATAGTCCTTCCTCTAGTGGCCACCTTAGATGGAAATTACTAAGAAAATAAGTTAATAGTCGAGAAATGTGATGGTCCGCATATAATTACAGGTCTAGGAACGAGTTTGAGATGATCTCTCAGCGGCGCCCATCTGGCTCAAGACAAAGAACAAGTACATTAACGCTCTAGAAGTACTAAGTAGTGCGGTATTCACTATCTAGCAGATGCAAGCGGGCTTGAGTGAGTGCATGCCAGACTGGATGCCTTGGGGGTCACCAAAGTCAACTAAGAAAGGCGACGAGGGAAACCGCCTTCCTAGCTGCAGCAAAACTGCTAATCACTCAGTGCAATACATAGCACTTACAACAAATCGCTATAGAAAAATATAAAAAAAATACGAGCACACAACAATACAAACGACAAACGACACTAAAGGGAGGAAGCAGACAATATGTCATCTTGTATAACGAAAGAACACCATAAAAAGTTAAGCCAATATAAAAGTTTAAAACCCTTTATTTTGTGTAATATTTACCATAAAATAAATAGAAAAACAGTAGAATATTTAAAAAACCAGAAAATTGGCCAATAGAAACCACAGAGCACATATCTAAGGCCCATAAAGGGCTTGGCCTTCACGAAAATCAAAGCCAGCGCACACAATACAATACGCAGAACGTAAATAATAATGAAATAACGACAAAACAATACGCGCTCATACCCCAAAAAGCAGATAAAAAATACTATTGATCTGAAAAAACTAAAAAAGTACTGACCCACATGCTCACATGTGTATCAAAGATTAATAAGCAATAATATGAGCGATAGCAGACTCTTATCGAGAACTCGAGTGGAGATAGCGGTTAGCGCGTAACGATTGTTATTACATAATGATGTAAATATAATGATCAACTGCCAGAAACGAGTAAAATATTATTAACTCCTAAAACCTAACAAAATGTTATAGTAGAAATAAAGCTATAAAAAAATATAAAATCTATTAGTTCATAGAAAAAGAAAGAGCTCGGAAAGTTATAAACATAAAAAGTTAGCAAGAATAGAAAACAAACATTATATACATAGAGACAAATATACTTAGTAATTGACCTCAAATTAAAGGTAAAAAACATTTAAATTAGCTATGTAAATATATAATTTAGAACTTAAATGACCCAAACTAATGATAAAACGAAATTTATTTATTCAGAGATAAAATAATATGGGACAAATATCTCAATAAATATAACATATATTTTCACATCTCAAGCTAGTCAAGAGAGCAAAGTAATAATCATATGAAATCTATAGAACCATTTCTATAACAAATAAGCTAAACACCAATAGGAGAGTGATGACACAAAAAGTCAGCACCAAAGACAATTAACTAGTTAATAATAATATAGAAGGGCTATAATTAGGTTATTATTATTACAGAACTCATTGTAACAAAATATAGGGACAAAAGCAAAATAGACCGACATAATACAATTGTATAATGCAATATATATAGTAAATATAATAAATTCATACTCATATATTAAGCACATTAGATATAATAGTAAGAATTAACCATATAAAGAGACTAATACACATATAACTACCTAGTATTATATTAATATATATATAAAATAAATATAAAATGAATGATATGAATAAGTATTAATAAACATTTTCGATCATAAAAAAAATAAAATAAATGAACAATCTGTGATAGTGAGAATATGCAATTAGTGTAGAAATATGATCGTTTTAAAGCCACGAAGCGGCTAACATGCTAAGTCACAATTCACTACTAAGATATACTCAATATCCAATAGTCATAAAGTGAGGGTGTAAATGGAATTTTATAAATGATTATATCTCGGAGAGATATAGCAGATAATCATTAAGGGTAAATGCGTAACACGGGGATCTAAAAACAAAATACTAGTTAAAATGCTTAAAAAATAGATATCGATTTAAAAACAGGTAATAAAGAAAGGAGCAGTCCGCCTATCGTGGCATAATAAGTAGATCGACAGAGTTATAAAGACCATATACTGTAGAACTAATACAAGGAGAACTGACGAAAACACTACCGAAAAAATAAAGAAGAGAATAAATAATAAAAAGTCGTATAAAACTAATCTCACTTAAATCAATAATTAGATTAATAAATGAAAATATTAATATAATAATAATGAGAGAGAGAGCTATGTAAAGCCTGCAAAATAAAAAATGGTAAAATTATGAAAAATAGAGCCTAAATAAAGCCGAAATAAGCTAACTGAAATTATGAGAGAATAAGAGCTAAATTAGATGTTATATATAGCCGAGGGGAAAATAGTGAGACAAGAGGAGAGAGGTGTAAAATACCATATTAAATATAAAAATATTATTGCTACATATGTCATAGTAATAAGAGAATATTATAGAGCAAAACACATCCACTGTTAATATCCATGAGATATATAGAGTTAATATTAATAATACACAATGATGAAATGGAATAATAGCAGATAGGAGAGTGAGAATAACTTAACCTGAAGGATACGGACTTACAGTGAAATAAAAAAGTAGTAATGAAATGAGAAGTATCTATGTAAGAGCAAAGTTTCCACCATATAATGAAAATATAGAACAATAATAATAAATAAACAATATAGAAAAATAATAAAAGAGATAAAATAATATAAAATCAATAAATAAAATAATACATAACATATAAAATAAAATATATGAATTATTTATTTTTAAAAACACCTGTTATACTGTAAGCTAAAGTATGATAAAATAATATACCAGCTAAGCAATGATCTCAATTAGACATAACGATTACCGTAGCCAACTGGAAAAAGAAGTATATAATGAACAGATCCGCTCCACGCCCTGCTCTTTATATTTAAAATAAGTAATGAAATAATCATTAAGTTATTTAATATATACTAAAATATTAAATATATAGAGATAGAGATCACTCTATAGTGGCAGATATACGTTAATTGTTATCTAATAAATATAAATAAAATGATTAATCCACATATTAATGATACATACTTTAGATTTGAAAGTGACTCCAAATACCTATTCTTCACGTTTTATAGCAAACTTTGAGTCACACTAGTATACCTTGCTTCTTCAATTCTACTTTCGGTGCTATGTCGTGCTGACTTCCTTCTTCGCTGTTTCATTACTCGAGCACCTTCCAATTTGAAGTCAAATCCACTCAACAAACAGAAATAAACTGACACGTCTCACTTCTTTAGAGTAGTCCTGGCCCTGTGAGGCGACTAACACGTATAATTTGTCTCTGATATCTTTCGCAGACTCATGGTATCCTCTTTTACTTGGAGGGTGTGTTTGGTAGAGTAAAGACGATTTTTTGGATGATCAGTTTATTCTTTTATGCTATTCCGTGTGGACTTTTCTAAATAATCACATTTAATTTTTCTTTTTTCACACTGATTCTACATTGATTGGAGCTCAATAGCAGTCTTCGGCTTTACACATGGCAACTTATATTATCCTCCTTGTCCAAAGCGAACACCACTAAATACCTTCCTCTGTTCTTAAGATTCTCTGTGCGTCAGTGCGCCTGAATGTTATAAGGATCCTTTATTAATTATCTCTTTGCGGAGAGGACGAAGCTTGTGCTCAAGATAGATCTTGGGTGTTTCATGAGAACTCTTCTCGTTTCGAATTTCGCTACGCAACTTTCAAGTTGCGCTTCTTCATTGTGTATAGGGACGTAGCTTCACAGCCTTGTCCCTATGGAGTAGTGCGAGCAGATTTTAGGATGGTTTCCGGGTATAGCAAACACAGTATAATACTTCGCTGGGTTGAGTAGTGTGCGTATGGCGTTTTCGGGACTTCTTTCTTTTTTACTGGCTTCCGCCGACTGGGTTTCACGAAACTTTTACCTGTGGACCATTATGCTTTTGCTTTTTCTCTAAGCAGTTCAATACTTTTTGCTATCACAACTACTAGTGGGACAACACGATATATACGATTTGGAGCGGCTTGCTTCTTATTAATACGAACTCTCTAGTTATTATACATAGCTACGGTGGTGGTTCTTGTTATATATCTCCTTCTTTTGTATGTGGGTTAAGATGTCTATTGTTCTTTGTGAAATGATGGGAGTAAAGTAGCTTGTCTGTTGTTTGTATAATTTTGCGCGAACTGAGCTTTTAACATCAGCTATCTTCGTAATTCTACTTGCCCAAGTCAAAACATTTTGATTCCTACACACCTTCAACAGACTAACATGATGACCGTCTATGTTGCCTCAATTCTTTGAAAAAGTTAGGTTCTGATAAGCATTATGTCGCCGCTCTTTCTGTGTTTTAAAGAAGCCATATATTAAATCCAAAAAAGAAGTCTTGAGTAAATATATATAAGTGACAAAATACTAATACAAACTTCCTTTTATTAACTATTAATAATTCACAAAACGAAGAACAAGTACACTAAATAATAGACCTATGAACCACAATAACAATTGGATAAAACCAATAAGACAAATAGTACATAATATTATAAATAACGAGTAACACCATGAGAATGTACCTATAGTTAAGATAATCAGATAGGACATAGGGCAGGACTTCCTATCTAATGATCTACTTTATGAGAATATAATGGAATCCATATGGAGAGGTTAATAATAATAATATGATATTTAAAAAAGTTTAAAAAGAGTATTTATTATTAAATTATATACTGGTCAATTATACATGCTATAAAAATAAAAAACACTATAAATAAAAAAGTAATAGAATATAAGTAATGAAACGGAAAAGTATATATTAATATCTACTAGCTAACGATCACATATTAATAACAATAAATATATATAATTTAGAAAGAAATAATAATATATATGGCAAGATAATACGTTATCAATGCAAAATAACTAGCATATATTAACGTACAGGTAATAGTAACACAACTATTATATACACGTCTAAATATTCTGTTAGAATAAAAATATTAGAGGCCTATATTAGAGGATATATTATAAAGGATACAGGAGAAACTAATAGAACGATTAATTATCAAAAATAACTATCATTATAGTATTATAACTACAAATTATAATAAACATCGAAAAACAGCGGTAATAGGATATCACTATCCGACTCGTACACATTCTACTTAATATTCCACCAGGAGTACTATCACAGATATATGACAATAAACTTACAACAAAAAACTAACCAATAAGAATGATAACAGGATGTACCAACAAGAATGAAATATGACAAATTACAATAATAGATAGAAAAATCAATAAATATAACCAATATTATATAATATAATATGATCATAACGATCCATGGAGACTGCAAAAAAAATATAGTTTATAAAGTACTATAACTTTTAAAATACTAAGTAATAAGGTCACTTAGATTGAAAGATGGATATAATATATATAATATAATAATCCATAATATATATATATCTAATCTGTAATACCATCATAAAAAAATATTAATATATTAAAATATAAAAATATATAATATATTAACCTAATTAGTAAACACTATATAGACAATATATTAAATATTGAAGTACCCCTTTCTAGTCACTAATATTAAATATAAATAGAGTATATATGAGAGAACTATCATAACGATATAACAATTATCAATAATACTTAAACTGTAAAGTAAGATAAATAAATATAAATAAATACATATAAATAAAAAATACAAAATTAAAACACATTAACTATAATACTAATAATAATTAGCTATATATCAAGATATAAAATATACTCTTCCTTCTCTAACATCCTTCTGTATAAAATTATCATTTAATATTTATAGAAGGACATAATAATACCCACATATATTTGACTCCACAAGAGAGAGAAATCTTCCTGAGACATTGAGCACCAAAAAGAAAATATACTCAATGGAACCGTCACTTGAAATAAATTAATTAATGACAACAGAAGAGTTATGTGAGACTTACCACGAGAGGTAATGATGTATATATAATGAATCCACGTGACGAAGTTACAGGACTCAGCAGCCCACAAAAGTAGAAATTAAGAAATAAATAAAAGAAAAAAAAGTTGAGGACACAACAAACGAGTCGTTCAACAAACTCCCCTAAAACAAAAAAAGGACCGATATAAAGAAAAAGCAGGAGGATTGTAATTGTCTGAACGAAATAAGATGGTCTCGGGCATTATCTTACTCTCTCACCTGTTATGAACAACAGAATATAGTTCAAATCCAAAGATTCTTAACTTAAACTAATCTAGTGTATTTTAACCCATTATAGCTGAGTTATGCCCCACACGCGCCCAGAGTGCGAACTCTTCCAGTCAGTAAAGGCAAGCCGAAGCAGGAGACAGGCATGATAGATGAATGGAATGGTATAAATTTAAATTTATAGGTCCCAGAGATAAGTCCTATGGGTAAAATATTTGAGGGTTAACTATATCGTCCAAGAAACAAACATTCGAAAACATAATAGATATAGGGTGATCAATCAAGCAATTACCTGTCACGCTCGAGAGAGTAAGTTAAGTAATTGTATGAGATAATAATTATTTTATGAAAAAAATATATAATTATAGTAAACCTAAATATATATATACTTTAAAAGTATAAATTATGAAAAGATTTAAAGATAATATATTTTAGATATTTTTTCTTGCACACACACATATATATTAATTATATATAAATATAAGATAAAACATTAATTATACATATAATAGAAATAATATAACTCAGATATAATATATAATAATAATAAGTTATAGTAATAGTTTCAGAATCAAGCAAAGAAATCTACCAGTATGTTATTAACAAAACGAATAATATTAATAAAAAATTAATATTAATATATAATATACCTAAATATTAATGAATCTAGAGACGAGTTGGCTGATGAAAAGTCTCATGCCAATAAAAAAAATTAAGGAAAAGAAAGCCAGGAGAAAGAACCACTAGGTTGGAACAACGAGCAGAAGAAAGAGAAGAAATGGAGAAACTAAAAACCCACAATGAATTAAGTTTCAACGAGATATAATATAAATCAGAGGGACATTTTGGATAGATTAGAAATTATATAATTCTCAATTTAACCAAACATAATAGTACAGTGGATATTTGAAATAAATTAAAGGAGACTCTTTAGGATCACGCTGTGAAAGGCCGATTGTAAATGATATTTTTCATTAAGAAAAAGATTTAACATAAGATTTAACCATGGTAATTTATTATGAAAAAAATGAACAAATAAAAATATCAGGCAAAGAAGAGGACAATGGTCACTTCTCTATTGAGAGGTACTGAGAGAAGAACCTGAGGCATATACCTAATCTCCACCTATGCTTATGAAATGGATAATAACTTATAATATTGTCTTTACTCTTCTAGCCACCATTTTTATATTATAAGAAAAGATAAAAATTCTTGAATCACTATATATAAAAGAAGTGAATTTAAACAATCAGTGTAGGAAAAATTCTGAAAAAGAATCTAAACGAAAAAAAATCTGTCGAAAGTGTGGAAGGAGATACATAGAGAGTCATGCAAAAATCGTCTGTAACCTAATAGAATTTTTCGCAGAAAGAATAGATAACGAAACGATAGCGATATATATATATGAATTGAAACTGCATCTACAAATGTAAATAGTAATATAGTTGTATACTAATTTTACATACCTATCCATACATATAGAAAAAAGTATATAAAGAAATGACATACTATGACTAGCGTTAAAAAATGGAGAGCAGGGAGAAACAACAAAAAAGTTCCATATTGAAACACGTTTAGACTATTATGTGGAGTCATATGAGAAAAGGAATGAGTAGTATTATAGAGCACATAGTAAAGTATGATAATTAGTAATAAAAAGCAACCCTAATTACCGAATTTTCATTTAGAGAATATATTATTCAAAAGTATTCATGTGCTAAGCTTCGATTATGAAAAGAATACAAGAATTAGTCAGATATCCATATAAAGAGATAAAATTAACGAAAAAACAATTTGGAACCAACACAGTCATAGAAGGTAGAAGATGGCGATTTAAGATTAAAGACAAAAAATAACTATATATGTAAAAAGAGTTGATGAGGAGAATCGAAATGAGACAGATAATATAATAAAGACTATAAATGAGAAATGTGAGTTTCCAAATATACTCTATTAGGTTCTGATATAGCTTATTCGCTCAAATTACTTCAAGAACAAACTATTGGGATTTCCGGTAGGAGATAAATACACGGATTCATCCAAACACCGTAGATTACCATAAATAATGAAAGCTTCTTAAAAAAATTTGAAGAAATTATAAAAATCAAAGGCTTAAAATAACATATCGCTGGGAATACACAAAATGGAATGGTATTAAATCTGAAACCTAAAACAAAAATAAAGAAAATATTAAGAGACCTACACAATACAAGGAACAAAAAAAGAGTTTATTATAAAATGGGAACAAAGACTCATAATATAGCATAATATTAGAGCATGCTTGTCTGCTTTAATAATATGCCATCGACCTGAGAGCCCACCCAAACCTAAATACATACCCTATACGAGATCCAGAACGAACACCTCAACCATTCATACTAATAAACACATATTTCACACATGAAACTAGACAGTGACAAAAAGAGGCAAATTATTAATCATTTGGTGCGACTTCATGGTTGAAAAATACATATCATCTCAGTGGATAGATCGGCCACTTCCCATATGAAACCCTTTCCAAATTATATTTAAGCTGCTCAAGATTGCAAAGAAAGAACCACGTATCTAAACCATAAAATAATATATCCGTAAATTAACTGTTACATTTGAAATTATATTCTTTGAAAGCAAAGCACTTGTTAAAAAAATGGGACCAAAGAGAGTGGCAAACATTATTTACAAATTTTTAAAAAATGTACTTTTTTATATCTTGAGAATAATTATTTTTTCCTTTTTATCATGTATAGGACTTGTAATTTAATTGCAGTTAGCTGACTCATCATCTGAGGAAGAGATAGAAGGTATGGAGCGTTCTGCCTAGCGGTGCAAAATTTCTACCAGCACACCACATTATATAGAAAGTTTTCAAAAAATTTTCTTCTTATCATTACTTGTGATCATTTGAATTTACCAAGGGCTTTTTTTTTAGCCTAGAAAGAAATTCAGCAGCCCAGTTGTTTCCACTAGCCAAATTACGTCATGCAAATCATCCAGAACCCCCATGGTTTCGAAAACCAAAGCTATACCCTTGACCAAAATAGCTTCTGACAGTCCCTCAGAATCACCAATAAAGATTTTTATTCGGTGCGATTATGTAAGTATTTGATATAATGTAGTCTAAACGTTTCTATTGCATTCACTTTCATACAAAGGTATTTATAAAACCTTTCTCTTTCAGATTAAACCAACGACAACAGATGTGGTGCAACCATCGACATCTGGTGAAGCCAATACAGTGTACAGGTCTCTTAGGCAGAGAAAGAAAACATATAGAGAAAGAACTATTGATGATATACTGGACGACTCCCTTGATCCCGATGACATAATGGATGAATCTGATAGCTTTTCAAAGTTGGATGATGCTGACGTGCAAGACCGCATATACAGACTGCCAGAGGAAGAGGAAAGGGAGGAAGAGACCGAGCAAGAAGACGTTGAACCTTGTGAACCTGATGGTGATGATGAAATTTGCTTCAGAGCAAAAAGTAGATATTTGTGGTCTAGTCTAGAATTACCAACGGCAAAGACAAGGTCCAGAAATATTGGCAGAGGAAAAGCAAAGTTCAATGGGAAAGCGGCAGATGCGTCGACCCTCATCGAATGCTTTGACGCTTACATGCAAAACCAAATTCTATATCACATTTTAGAAAAAACTAACAAATATTCACAAGAATTCATTGAAGAACATCATGTCATGGACACAAAGTTGTATCGGATACAGATGTAATGAAATTAAGCGCATTTCTTGGGATACTGGTTGCGATGGGTGCTTACAGTGACACCAAACAAGATTTGGAACGACTTTGGAGTGAAGCCTCAGGAAAGAATATTTATAGAGCTGGGATGTCTTTGAGGCGATTCAGGGCAATGCTGACCTTACTTCGCTTTGAAGACCGAAAAGCGAGGAAAGAAAGAGAAAGAACAGGGCAGGCGAATCCAGACAAATTAGAACAACTGAGGGAGGTGTTTGACATGCTAAACAACATTCTAAAAGAAAATTACATACCGGGTTCATACTTATGCATAGAGGAAATGCTATGCTTATTTAGGGACAATGCATCCTTTAGGGTGTATATAAAATCAAAACCCGGTAAATATGGCCTGCTCCTTAGAATGTTGTCGGACTGCGATACCGGCCTTATCCTTCAATTGTTGCCCTATGGTAGGAAAGTAGGTGACAAACCATCTAAAAATTCTGAGGAGATTGTCTTGCACTTGATAAGACCCTACTACCACACAAATAGAAATGTAACGACAGACCGGTATTACACCTCGGTCCCCATGGCAATCCAACTTTATAACCAAGGGCTTACCCTGGTGGGCACCATCAATTGCGCAATAAAGCACTTACCCGAAGACCTAAAGGAAGTGAGAGGCCGGCAGTCATTTTCAACCAAATTTGCCATGTCAAAGAGGCCAACAGCAGGGGCCAATGTGCCAATAATGATTGCGTCGTATGTTGCTAAACTAAAGCCTTCCAAAAATGTCATGATGTTATCAACGATGCACACAACATTCGAAATCTCAGACACATATAAAGGGAGACCAAATTCCAAGGCAAGGCAAGGCCTAAGGTCATCGAATTTTATAATTCGACGGGGCGGTTGACATGGATGACCAAATGGTCAGAAGATTTTCTTGTAAAAGACATACACTGCGCTGGAGCTTGTCCTGGTTTTTCTCCATCATGGACATTTGCACCCTGAACAGTTTCATAGTGTATAGTAAAAAAGATGCCGCAACCTTACAGGCGTTGAAAAAATGAAAGCTTGCAGTTAGACAAAACGTTTATAAGACGCTAACCATGGAACTGATAAGCCCACATGCATACCGACGGTACCAAATTAACACCAGACTCAGTTTGGAAATCAAGGATTCAATTACCAAATGTTTCCTTGATGCTCGACCACCACCACCACAACCACAGCAGGGGGTGCCTCAGGGGAATGTAGTGAGACGGAGCTGCAGTAAATGCCAAAAAGCAAAGGTCAAACTGGTGCCGAAGGTATCAAAGGTGTGCAAATTATGCCAGAAATACCTTTGTAAAAATCACTTTGAAGAGAAGATTGTGTGCTCAGGAGGTTGCTCATTTTAAAGTTCGATTTCCTAGTAGACTCCGTGTAACTCCCGAAAGGGAAAAGGAAGTTTATATATATATATATATATATATATATATATATATATATATATATATATATATATATATATATATATATATATATATATATAGTATATATATATATATATATATATATAATATATATATATATATATATATATATATATATATATATATATATATATATATATATATATATATATATATATATATATATATATATATATATATATATATATATATATATATATATATATATATATATATATATATATATATATATATATATATATATATATATATGGGGAAAGAGTATTTTTGCTAAATTTCGCTTTGTGTATTCTAAAATAAAATTGTACATTTTAAAGTAATTAGTTATAAAAAATATTTTCAAAAAAAATTCAAAAATTAGCCATTATGAAAAAAAATTCAACCACAGTTCTTTAGGCTTTATTCGTATAAAATATTGTTGAATATGTCAAATTTTAACCATGAACGTATTAGATGTATACTTTATTTTTACAGGAATGATAGTGTACTCTATGGAAAAATTTGTTAAAATATACACTCAATTTTCAAAAATTTATTGTATGCAACAAAAATTAAACATATATTAATCACTAAAAAAATTAAGAAAAGAAATAATTACATAATGGCTTATGCTAAAAGTTCAAAAAATATTAAAAACCAGTTACGATTAAATGGATGGACTGGGGTCCAATGCGAAGATAGGCAACTGATCGATGTCGATGTCGCACAATCCACAACAGCTCATCACTATCTACATGTCGTCATCTTCACGCTCTTTACTGGGTTACACTAAACTCACAACTGGGTCAATCTGTTATTACAGTTAAAATGTATAAGGGAACTTTAATGTCTAGGGAAATAAACAAACAAATGAACTTCCCTTTGGTTCCCGTGAAGGTGGGGAGTACACTCAAGTACCTTCCTAATCCAGTGAAGGTGGGGAGTACACTCAAGTACCCTCCCATTCCAGTGAAGGTTGGGAGTACACTCAAGTACCTTCCCAATTCAGTGAAGGCGGGGAGTACACCTAAGTACCCTCCCAATCCCGCGAAAGCAACCTTAGAGTCCAAAAAAACGGTTTACCAGTTTCGTGTAGGCTGGGGGACTTCCTTGAAAGCCAAATCGGGTTTACGAGCTTCGTTCAGGTTGGGGCAATGTCTCAGGTAACACCCAGATACAAATCTCTCCAGGTTGAAATCAGGTTCCAGGTAAAATCCGCTTCAAATCGCTCCAAGTTGGGATCAGGTTCAAGGTAAAACCCGATTCAAATCGCTCCAGGTGTTGATCAGGTTCCATGTAAAACCCGATTAAAATCGCTCATGGTTGGGATCAGGTTTCAGGCGACTAATAGTCTGGATAGTCTCAGTATCCGCTCCCGGTATCCAGTCCCAGTATTCAGTTCCAGTATTCAATCCCGGTATTTGGTCCCCAACTTAGGGAATTAACGACCTCAAATCTGGTTTCTACGAAATCAGACTTCAATTAGTTTTTGCAAATTTTAATCCTTGAATCACTGGACCTTTTTTTCCTTGTAGACACTCATAACAATTTTACCTTAAAAGTACCACACACCAGTTTCCGTGACTTTCTAAACGTACTTTTGTTTTCCTTGACAATAAGAAAAATGAGCATTTTCCTTGAGATACTTCCGCGCACGCAATTCCTAAGTTACTTGGTTTGTTTAATATCAGTCGACCATATAACTCCTCCTCCAATATTGTGCAACAATCTTAAAAAGAAAAAATATATACCAGCGCCAACCATCTACCTTACTTTATCCTTCCAGTTAATGCTCTTCTTCGTGCTTCGGTCCTTTTCTCATACTCTATAACCCTCCACATTACGTTTGGCTGTTCTGGTACCGATCTCTCGACCTTGTGAACGGTGCCATGTAGAGATCCTCTGGTTCCGATGCACTCCGTTCCTGATGTACAGCACTGGTACCAATCATCATAGCATCCGGGACTTCATCTACTTCCACAAGCTCCTCATAAATAGACCTTGGTCAATATTCTGAACCTTCAGGGCTAGTCACCTTGATATTAACTTCTCCTACCTCTTCCACCTGTTCCTCCACCTGGTCTTCCTCTTTTGTCTCAAAGTCTGTGCCTTGATTCTATGTAGGTACTACCTTCGGGTTTTCAATTAAATCCACTACCTTGTCTAAACCTAAATCCATTTTCTCCTCATTCTCGTCGCTGACCCTTACTCCGAACGTGTAACTATTTTCCGGAAACGCTATTGATTTCTCAAATGCCGCAATATCATATTCACTCTCCTGGTCATTATCTGCTTCCACCTCATCAAACCAGTCGAGATGTTTGCTTGTACCAACTGATGGGGGCATCATGTCAACACTCACCGTTTGTGTATCTTTGTGTTCACCAACCAGGTCCTCTGTCTGCACCGACACACTTCTTTTACCGTTTGCTCCTTGTAATGCCATTTGTTTTAACAATCTCCATGCTTCTTTGATTTTTGCCCCTTGTTTATTCGGCGTTTTCGCCTCCTGTGTTACTCGTCCAACCCATGGTAAATAGACTATGCCTTCTTCAGGTACCTTTTCTATCATTTCTATTTCTCCCTGGTATTCCTTTTGCTCCAAGCCTACCTCTTCACACTAGAAATACTGTCTAAGGTATTCCGGGGGGTCAGCCCACATCTTTAAATGCGAGTAATGAACCCTAGCTACCTTTGTTTTCCCTTTTATGTCATACGACATTCCTCCAGATATGACCTTGGTGATTACGAATGGACCTTCATATTTCTTGCCTAACGTTTTGTCTAAACTCCTTATCAACAGTGATAACCTTCCTTTTAACCCTCACTCTCACCGCATACAGTAACCAGTTAGGATGTCCTTCCTGCCACTTTTCCTGTTGACTCCTCGGGATTGGTATCACCCTTCCTTTTTCATGCCTTTCCACCATTAGCTTTTCCTCTGGGGACATTCCACGCTGCACGCTTCGTACCATTGTAAACTAGCACTGCCCTTGTCATGAAGTATCTCAGTCAAAACCTCTTCCATGATGTTCCTTAAAAACTCGGCAAAAGTGGCGTGTTCCACAGCCCCGTTACTTTTGCTGGTTTGAAGGATAGATGTGTTCAATTCCGTAGTTCCGCAACATTTCCTCGAACCTGCCACTCCTAAACTCCTCTCCGTTATCCATTAGTACCTTGTAGGGTAATCTTACAAAAGCTGGTAACATTTCACACTAGAAAGCGTCAACCACACTCCTTGCAGATTTATCCCTTAGGGGCTTCACCACAGCCCACTTACTGCAATGATCCACTCCCACCAAACCTGCCATATTCCCTTTTCTCGTTTTCGGCATCGCCATTACATCTACTGCCACCAGCTCGAAGGGGTTCTTAACTTCTATTTTCCAGATGGGCGGAAATATCACCTGGTGGTCGATCTTATATAATTGGCACTTTGGGCACGTCCGACATACTTCCTGCACCACCGATGACATCCTTGGGTGCCATACGTGTTTGGACACCAGGTCTAACAATTTATCTCTTCCAATATGTGCCATGTTCAGGTGGATTATGACACATACACTCACCACCTGTTTAAACCCAATAACTCCACTAGCTTGCCCTGGTCCCGTCCTCTTCACCAAAATTGACCTGTTCATTAAAAAATCATCCCGGTATCTAAAAAAAATCCTTTAATAGAGCATCCTTTTTGGTTAGTATCTGTTTCCTCTGAACCTTTTCCTTCAACATCCTCACCACCTCTGACCTTTCCTGAAGATCAATAATGTCCTGTGCTGACAGTACAATACCCTCTTTTCTACCTTAAATTGTTATATTGTATGCTCTTATTGTAGCCAGAAATGAATCGCTCACATCATCTGCTTTATCTCCATGACACATTATTCCTTCATCAAAGTCCAATGCAGCTTCTACCTCTACCAGATATCTCATTCCTAACAACATACATGCTGGAATAAACCCATCCGGTATCACCACCAATGGAAACATCACCCCTCTGTAGGGAGTACTAATTTCCACTTCCACTGCCTGGTTACATTTCACAATGTCCTGAGCCACTCCGTTTAGTACCAAGTCTACTGTCCAGTTCCTTAGGACATGTCCAAAACTGTTTAAATCGTCAACCACACTTTCCTGGATCAGAATGATTACCGAACCCGAGTCTAAAAATGCACACTTCCGCACCTCACCAATATAAACTTCTTGCCAAGTTACTCCTCTCAGTACATGATTGCAACTTAACCGGGACTTATGTTTTTTGTTCCTGCATCATTAAGTTAATTCCTAATTCTTCATTCGTACGGTCGTTCTCTGACTCCTCTAACTCTCTTCCTGCTGTGTTGGACTGCTGACGTCAACCATAGTGTTTTCCGTACACCTGTTGAACGTACCATCATCCCTCAAAGGGTTAAAGTGCGTTCCACCCCGCACCTGTATGTGAACGTTTTTCATATCGTCTTCCTCTCTCACCCTGGGTCCGATATAATTTACTGAACAGCATGTACCATAGTGTAACCAGATTATTACCCTAAACAAGTCACTTGCCACCAGCAACACCTCCGCTATTGGTTCTCTACCAGGTAACCGCAATGCCTTTAAATACTTTAGCATTTTCTGTTGTCTGCCTATTCCGTATAATTTTTGGTTATCCCTTAACGTAGTTGCTAAGTTGTCTCTCAAAGCCTTGTGATTCTCTTCCAGGTTCCTAACACGGGCGTTCTCCAAAACGACTTGTAAGCTGACAAACAGTGCGTCTGCTCCACCGGGGACTTCTTTTATCATGATTAACCCTTTTGGCAAAGCATCCAGATCTACCGGTGCTTCACCCTGATCATCCTTCCTGTTACACCTGGACGATGCAAAGATGTTCTCTTTCCCTTAATAGTATTGTATCTCAAAACTGTATTCACTCAAGTCGTCCAACACTCGTGCCAGCTTACTGCCAACTAACTTCATCTTGTGTAAATAAACCAATGGCCGATGGTCCGTAAACAGAATAAACTCTTTCCTTAATAAGAAAGGCCTGAAACTTTTAATTCCCCACCTTATTGCCAGGGACTCTTTTTCAATGGTTTACGCATTCCTCTCGCACGCATTGAAAGAGTGCGAGTTTAAGGCTATGACCCTCCTTTCGTTACCTTGTTTTTGGCATAGATCAGCTCCCATTCCAGAAAAACTGGCATCTACAAACAACTCCAGCTTGTTCGCTTCTTCCGAAAGTCGGGGAATGCTAGTTCAACCGATTCCTTCATTCCCTCTTTTAATCCTGTAAATGCCTTTACTCTTTTCTCCGTCCACTCAATAACATCTTTCCGTCGGCCTCCCATTAGTGCATTAAGAGGTCCTGCCACCTCCGAACAGTTCTTTATAAACTTCCTCTGGAACTTTTTAATGCCCAGATACCTTCTTAACTCTCCAACAGTATTTGGCCTCTCCAGTCTATCAACCTGCTCCTCAAACTCCGGAAGCTTCCTGATCCCTGTTCTACTGATGATATGTCCTAGAAACTTTACTTCTTTTTGCACCCAACTACATTTCCCAACCTTAACCTTTATGTTGGCTTCACAAAACCATTGTAATACTGGATATCTCCATTTATAAGGCCCAACTTGATACATCTGTCATCTGGGTTGACTCCACCAACTGCTGAACCCATTACATCATTCACTGCTGAACACAACTGACCAAAAATTTTAAATAGCATCTTAATTAAAAATTACCTACGCGCTTACACTGTCCACTGCTAGGTTCTTATTTGATAGTAATCTTAAACTGTGATCATAACACTTTAATCCCAATGATATAACAGCTTCTCTAATGCTCAAGCTATTGGGAATTTGTCCGCCTCAAGCAGCTACCTGATGATTTAACCTTTCTATAGTCCACATAACCTGAGTAAATACCATCTCTTACGATCGGCACTACCAGAACTCCATTCCGCTGCACAAGGTTCAACTATGTCTTTAATACATAACTCTTCCACCTGCTGTTCAATCTCTTGATTCGTTTTCTGGTCAAACCTTCTAGCTCGTTGGTAAGTAGGCGTGTAGTCATGCAATCTAATCTTATATGGGGTCATCGCAGTTTGACTGACATCCGCATCACTCCTGCTAAACGCCATTTTGTTCCTCCACAAAACCTCCAAAACCTGTTCAACCTGTTCTGGACGTAACTCTACCATGAATTTAATTTCGTCCTTCAACTTTTCCTTCGTACATTCTTCTTCATCCCCTCGTCCTGTAACTTCCTGTACCGTTGTGTTCACTGTACATGTTGCAACCCCTTACTTTCCTATTTTATCCTCGTCTACCAACAAGATCGCTATCCCTATTTGTTCAAATTTGTTCAACTTTAAGGACCCTGATATTAATTTCTTTAACAGTACCATACCTTCCTCCTCATTCCATTTCACCAAACCTGGTAAAACCTTAAATCGGTGGTTATATATCTCCTTTTGTTATCTTCTCTACCTTCAATCAATAACTCCTCCGGTTTTGCATGGTACTGCCATTCATGACTCCTTGGTTTGACTTGTTTCGACTTTCATTTCACTTTAAGTGGTACCACGTTATTCTTATCAACCACCATTTTACTTAGTGTATTTACCGGAATCCTTGTTACCGACCTTTTACAGTTTTCGGTTCCATCCATTACGTACACCTGTTCTCGTACACCATTATCACCATACCGTCTAATTGATCCATCTCTAATATCAAACTTTATGTTATTTCCTACCAAAAAAGGCATACCTAACATTACTCCTTCCTTTAAATCTTCAAGAACCAGAAATTCCAATTGTCCATATTTAATGTCATCAATGGTGACCTCCAAGATTATTGTTTGGTGAGACTCTATACTCTGACGAGGATCACCCAGGCCTCTCAATCTCATTTCCTTGTTTATTGTAGTCGGATCCGGAATCTTCCCGAGCTCCTTTTTCCCTATCAAACAGTACTGAGATCCTGAATCTTTTGTGCTAACATCTCAACGCCATCCAATTTTACATTAAACTTTATCAGAGATGCCATCTTCACACTGTCAAGACCCATCATTCCTGTATCACCCGTTGTATTGCATACTTCTGACATTATTTCCATAATCTCCTTTTTCTGTCTCCTTTGTGTACGTTGGGGAAATGACCCAATCACCTTTTCACCTTGACCTGTATAAAACTCCTCTGCCTCCGGATTCAACATCCACCTGTCCTGAATAACCGGGGCATCCTGTTGATCTATCCTTGTAGTGGCTGGCTCCGACACGTCCCGGCTGATGGCGGAGCAAGTTCGTTTCCCGAACCTGTTGGTTTTAAGTTCTTTTTCAACTCCTCTATTTGTTATTTTAATGGACAAGAGTCATGCCAGTGCCCGACTCCATCATACAGGAAACATTTCCTTACCACCACTCTCTGAGTCTCTTGTCCTTGTTCTTTGTGTTCATTCCTACGCTGAGATCCTTGTCCTCTCCTCACTGAACAATCCATCAGCCTATGCTCACCACTTTCACAAACCAAGCACCACCCATTAAACCGCCACCAGTCACGTTTCATGTGCCCAACCCTGTCACAATGATGGCACCTTAACATAGATCCATTATATGGTCCACCAGACCTTCTATCATACTCTCTTGGTCCACTACTACGTTGTGGTGCCGGTTGTCCATACTGCACCCTGTCTGCATACGTCCTTCTTTCTTCTCCTTGAGGGATGGCTGCGCATATTGGAATTGTTTCAGCCTCTGGTTCCGTGTGTTCATCAAATTCATCCTCATCACGAGCCCAGTTTACCATATCCTTCCACCTCACCCTCAGACTTTCCTTTTCGCCTCCCATCCGTAACTTAAATCGTCTTGCTATCATCCTGGGCAGGCATCTTATAAATTGCTTCTTTAGTGTCTCCTTGTCCCTCTGTTCTTCATTTGTTGCGGCCTCATAGGTCGTCTGCATTCGTTATGCAAATTTGGCGATTTTCTTTTTCCTCTTCATCTCCGTTCTCCAGAACTCCTTCTGGAGATCCATGACCTCACTATCCTTTCCCTCATTGCACCAGTTTCTCAACCTTGCGACCACAGTGACATATTTCACCTTACCCCTGTACATGCTGAAATACATCTTCAATGTTCCTCCTTCCAAAAAGTTCATTAATTCTACAACCCATCAGTTTTTGTCATGCCCAAACTGTTCCTCCGCATAACGCTCGAAGTCCTCAATGAAGGCATTTAACGTTTGGAATTTTTCTTCACCATATTTCAACGGTTTCACTGCTTTAATATTTGCCTTTCTGTAAGTCCGCATTACTTCTAGCAGTTCACCTACAAAATAATAAGCACCCTGTTTACAGCCAAGTTGGACTCCATTCCTGATTTTTCTAGTTCCACCATCCTTTTTTACCATAATTGTCCTCCTTTATCCACTTCGCTTTCAACTTCCGACTCCACTTCTGATACCGTGCTATCATCGTATGTTTACTTCCTTACTGGTTGTTTCCTCTTTCTATTCTTCCTCTTCCTCCTTTTTATTTCGTCACTTTAGTTAACCACTTCAGTCTTCCTTTCAAAAATTTCATCTTCCATTTCGTCATTGTTCTTACTTCTATACTTTAACGCATACTGCACTTTTTGTTTAACTTTAACCGGGTCCTTTTTCCTCACTGACTGCTCCACATTTACTTTATCATCCTTCCCTTTATCAAGTTCTATCACCGGGTTTCCTCCTTTTGATGCCTCTAAAACCTTTACACAGCTCTTCATTATCACCATCACCTTATCTACATCCAGATTCTTTGACTCCTTCATTAAGGCCTGCTGGAATCCTTCCAGATACTCCATAGCCTCGGAACCTCCACGAGCTTCGTTATCCTTAATCTCTGCGTCAGTCCCCATCATGAATCACCAGGATAATTCCTTGTTTAAC
>JABUQX010129720.1:0-2500 GCA_015478945.1 Trachelipus rathkii
TGAACGGCACACCTTAGTATGCGCACGCGCGCTCAGTCTGTGTCTGTCGGTCAAACAGACCTTCGGTCTGTTGACCTCCAGGTGGTCGGTCGCCCAAACGCTCGTTAGGCTTAAACTCACCCATGCAGATCACGCCACAAGGGCGTAAGCGCTATATCGGCCCCCCCTCTATATACATCCTACAGACTTGAAAATTACACGGATTCGAGCTTAACCCATATATAGATTATATTCCAAGTTTCACCTCTACTCCTTCATATCGAAAAGGGTGGCAGTGGTCAAATCCGGCGACAAACTACCATATATACATATTATGAATATATATATATATATATATATATATATATATATATTATATTATTGTTATATATATTATATATATATATATATATATATATATATATATATATATATATATATATATATATATATTATATATTATGTTTAAGATTTTTTATATTTTATTTTATATATATATATATATATATATATATATATATATATATATATATATATATATATATATATATATATATATATATATATATATATATATATATAAAATTTATACATCTTTCTATATATATATATATATATATATAAATATATATATATATATATATATATATATATATGTATATATATATATATATGTATGTATAAAAGAATATTTAGTTAAATTAGATGTTTGTTCTATATATATATATATATATATATATATATATATATATATATATATATATATATATATATATAATTTAGATCAGGGTGCTTAAATGTAAGTTTTCTAAGTTTGCAGATGATACCAAAGTGGCTACCTTAGTAAGGAATAATGATGGATATATAAAGATTTAATATGATCTTGATAAACTTCTTAGGTCGACAGATAAGTGAAAATGAATTTTAATAGTAAAAAGTGTAAGGTTCTTCATTTAAGTAACTCAAATAAAAGATTTAACTACGATATGAATGGAGATTGTCTTGAGTCTGTGAACCAAAAAAAAGATTTAGATATGAGTATAAGCAGCAATCTGAAAGTAGCTATCAGTGTTTGGAAGCAAGGAATAAAGCTAATAAGATGTTTTACAAAACTAACAAAGTTATAAGTAGCTGTATAATAGCTATTATAGGTCAGTATTAGAGTATTGCGCACAGGTTTGGGCCCCATATTTAAGAAAAGACCTAGGTATGCTGGAGAGAGTGTAACAGTGCAACAAGTATGATTTCTTGCTTTGAGGGTAAGAGCTATGAGGAGAGGCTGAAGGAGTTAGGAATGTTTTCTTTAGAAAGGCGATTTCTCATAGGGAACATGATACAAGTCTATAAAATATTTACCACGGACAGTTTTTCTAGGGGACACAATAAGAAATGTAGGAAGACGTGTAACCTTGATTCATTCTGTAATAGTGTTTAAAATTTTTTGAATGGTTTCCCGCAGGAGGTTGTTGAGTGTGACTCACTTGCAACATTAAAGAAAGGATTAGGTATATGGATTGTTTGGGCATCATATAGTATATTCTGACGTAGCCAAAGTGGCGGGTTTTTAGTTAGTTATTAAAGTAAACCGCATGTTGTAGCTACCAGTATCACAATAAACTTATTAAAGCTTGTATTGTGGTTAGCATGAACCTTAGCTAAAGATTTTGCTTTTGGCAGTAGTTGGCGTATATATTATATATTGACCTTTGTTTAGGAAATTGACAGGCCTTAGGGTGTGGTGTAGGTTGTGTTTGTCGCATGGGCATGTATTTGATAAATATTTAGTTGACTGGGATAGTCTCGATAGGTCCATGTGGCCTCTAACTGGTTCTTTGTTTCCTTATCTCTATCTGAGGTAATACTACGAACTTTGATATAAATATTGACTTTCTGATTGGACAACGATATGATGGTGTAAAAGCAATGAAGAAATGTTTTAGAGGTGTTTAAGCTGTCGAAAATATCCAGCGACGTTAGATGTTCATTACTGTTCACATTCATGTGAAGTACAACTCATTAAAAACTTTATGGCACATCGAATGCAACTATATGCTATTTTAGAAAAAAAAGAAAAGATTTTCCCAGACACAAAATGGACAAAGCTCTCACGAATGGGCGAAACAAGGTAGGTGGAAAATTTCGATGGATTGTTACGACCTAATGAAATTTTTAAAGCATTTTAAACCTTTTATAAAAAACTTAGATCTTTTCAAGTCTGTAAGAAAAACCAAATTTGCTATAAGTTTATTTATTTATGTCTTTAACTTTATTCTCAAACACTCTTTCATTATGTATTACATTGCATTCTCCATAATTAGTGACAGCAACTGCTCTTAATCATATTGGAAATGTGATGTTTGTTTAGAAGGGTTTTCAAGCAAACATCAACGAAACATTTTCAAACATTTTGAAAGTTGCAACAGAACTTCTGCTTTCTGATAATGAAGAAATTATAATGCCTCTTGTGAGAATCAATTTAAAATGAAAAGATATAGGGCAATTACAATTTATATTCTTGATG
>JABUQX010129720.1:5000-7500 GCA_015478945.1 Trachelipus rathkii
GTATGAGTATGTGTAAAAAAGAAATATTCTCTTTCAGAATTTGTTTTCCCTCTTTTCCTTCTTTCAAAACTAAATTAATTCCTTAAATTCTTTTTTAAATTGAATTTAATTTAATTTTTTTTTCTTTTTTTTTAAGTCGAGTTCCAATGTTATGCTTAGTCAGTTGGGTCAAATCGAACGCGAATTAGATTTATAATGGCTTAAAGCATTAAGAAAACGAGTTTAGCTTGATTTTTGTTTTTTCCCCTTATTTCTTCTCCTTTTTTCTATTGTGCTTGTGAAGTCACTTTCTTTTTGGGAGATAAATAGTCTTAAAGATTTAAGAATAATCTTGTTATTTATAGTTGAAGGCAGTTGGTCAAAGATATAGAGTTAGGTTGTTTTTATTCAATTTTATTATATTGCATTTTAAATATTTTATAATGCTTATTTTTGCGTCGTTATTTTAACCTTTTAATCACAGTACGTATTATTGTCATCATTATCATTATCATTATCATTATCATTTTTATCAATTTTATCATTATAATCATTATTATCATAATTATTATTATTATTATTATTATTATTATTATTATTATTATTATTATTATTATTATTATTATTATTATTATTATTATTATTATTATTATTATTATTATTATTATTATTATTATTATTATTATTATTATTATTATTATTATTATTATTATTATTATTATTATTATTATTATTATTAAAGGAATTTAGTTAGATACTTTATACGTATATGAATTTTCGAAAAATTGTTCAATAAATTATATATATGAAGCATTTTAATTATATTTTCCTTTAGCTATAAGGAATATTTAAAATGATGCTATGTTAGTGTGTTTGTTAGAAAATCAATTGAAAATAAAATAAAACATAGGCAGAAATATATTAAAAATGAAAAAACTATATATTCAAATTGAAAATATTAAAATAATTGTTTTTTTTTTAAATCAATTCTCAAAATTGAGGAAGGAAAATGACAGTTGAAAAATTGGATAAATTTTATAACTCATTCAAGAGTAAAACCCAAATTCAATTTTCAATCTCAACATAGTTATAAAATAGGAAAAAATTCCACAAGGTTTAAAAAATAAAATATTTTATTATTTTCTCTAATTTAAAAATTATAACTTTAAAATCTTTAAATTTCTTTAAAATCAAATAAATCAAATAATAAACCAAATAAAACTTTTTTTTCAAAATTTTTTAAAAATGCATTTTTTTTTATATTACTGCTTCCTTTACATATTTTTATACCTTATTCATTCAGATTCTCCTCCATCCTCTCTATCTCACTTTCTCTCTGTCATTGCCTCTCCCCTCCCTCTCCATTCTCCCCTCTCCTTTTCTCTAACAATTGGTGCCTGGTCGCGAGAAGCTTCCTATAAAAAATAATCCTATTTTTTTCCTATTTCAAAAGATAAATCTTTTGGACTGAACGAATTACACCCGAAATGAAGACAAATTTTGCTCTTTATATACAACACTCAAGAGAATTTAGAGTTCAATCTCCATCTATCTCTCTCTTTATCTATTTATATATCTATTTATCTAATATTTGAATGTTTGAATATATACAGTAACTACATTTATCTCTATATCTGTCTGAATATGTACCAGCCAATCAATCTATCTGCCTTTTTGTCAGAATAATGCAAATCTATCTATCTATCTATCTATCTATCTATCTATCTATCTATCTATCTATCTATCTATCTATCTATCTATCTATCTATCTATCTATCTATCTATCTATCTATCTATCTATCTATCTATCTATCTATCTTAAATAAAACCATAGATTTCAATATGACTAGCAAACATTTAAACCTACTGTATATTTAATAGCTATTACATAAGTAATAGATTTTTGATTCTCAATATCAGGAACTGAGTTTCACTTTTTATCAAATTGAAACCTAACATCAAATTTAATAAAGAGGATGGATCATATAACTCATGCAAATTTTAGACATTACAAAGAGACAAAACAAGTCGAACCTAAAATCACGATATATTAAAAGAACATTTCTACGGGATTAGAATGAAAATAATCTAACAGTCAACTATTTTTTATATTAAAGTTGACACCACCGCTCATGGGCAGAGCTTTATTCAACTATTTAATTGCATATTCAAAAGTATTCATATTTACTAACAAATTCAAAAGTAGCATAATTATAACTTTGATGCAAAGAATTTTACTTTTTATTGTGTCTCACATCGAATATGAGTCGCTTTCATGGATGGACTGAAAACTTTGAGAAAATTGATTTCAACTGTCTTCAATAATAATAATAATTAATAATATAATAATAATTAATAATAATAATATATAATAATAATAATAATTTAATAATAATATTAATAATATAATAATAATATAATAATAATAATAATAATAATAATAATAATAATAATAATAATAATAATAATAATAATAATAATAATAATAATAATAATAATAATAATAATAATAATTCTAATT
>JABUQX010129720.1:15000-17358 GCA_015478945.1 Trachelipus rathkii
CCATGGTTATTATATAATGTTAAAAATTATAATTTATTGCAGGGATTAAGAATAACAAGAAAGGGATATTAATAAATAAATGAAACTAACAGCTTTTGATATACTTGCTTTTTTATTAATAATTGTAGCGGAAAGTGATTGATTTAATTCTATGCCAATTAATTAATGACATAACCCACTCGTTACATATATATATAATGTATAAGGTATATATATATATATAATATATATATATATATATATATATAATATATAATATATATATATATATATATATAGATATATATATATATATATATATATATATAATATATATATATATATTACTCGTCAAAATTAATCGCACAAACTAGCTCATATGACGGTTAACAGGTACAGGAAAGGATCCAGAAGTGCTGTGTAATTTATTATGGCAAGTAACTTAGGCAATCGGGGACACATAATACAGTGTTAAGATTGTGGAGGGGCCCTATAAATCCCTTGGTGGCCTGCGAATGGGTAATATATGTAGCCGATGCGTTTCCTCCTACTTGTGACACTATCGCGGTGAAGGGTTCGTATATGGATGGTGTTACTCAATGAAGTGTATGGACACCTCTTGTACGGATGACGGCTTGGCACCGTCGTGGCATACTCTCAATGAGGTGCCAAATGTCCTCCACTGAAATCTGATCAAACACGCCGCGCACTACCTGTCGCAGCTCCTGGAGGGTTCCTGGTGGTGGTTGCAGCTGTCGCAATCGTCGTTTCAACATGTTCCACACACGTTCAATTTGGTTTAGGTCCGAACTGAATGCTGGCCTAATCCAATGTTCTGATTTTTACCGTCTTTAGGTATTCGGTGACACCGAGCTCTCAGCCGTCTTAAGAACAATCACAACATTGAGGTCTCCAGAGCAGATAAAGGTATCAATATAGTAATAATGGATACAAATCAATACAATACAAAATGCAATAATTTACTTAATGACACAAATACTTATCAACCACTGACAAAAAATCCACATAAACAATCTCAGCAAACTTTTAATAATTCACTCAAGACTATCCTTAAAAATCATCCCATCCTACACAAACAACTTAACGCTTACATGACACAAATCCCACAATTCTACGGAGTACCTAAAACACATAAACCTAATATACCATTGCGTCCCATTATTGCCAATACAAACTCTCACACCTACAAGTTAGCACAATGGTTATCTTTACAACTAAAACCCCTTCTAGGCACAATTTCAAAATCACACCTAAAAAATATTGAAGACTTTATCCACAAAACAACTTCTCTTAACACAAAAACACACAAATTCATTAGTTACGACGTTACCTCTCTTTTCACTTCTGTCCCTGTATCACAAGCATTACATTTGTTAACTACATACATAAACGATAACAACATTAACTTGCAATATCCATTTTCCACCTTAAAACAACTCATCCTTCTTACCCTTGAACATAATTTCTTTCAACATAACCAATCCTTCTTTAAACAAAAACAGGGGCTGAGCATGGGTTCCCCGTTGTCACCCATGCTCAGCAACTTATACATGGAATTAATAGAACACTATTTTATTCTCCCTCATCACCTCCTTAAAGACTGTATTTGGCTCCGTTACGTGGATGACGTCTTTGCCGCCATCCCCAACACGATTGACCCCACACTCATTCTAAACCATATAAATAGCATTCACCCCAACATACAATTCACAATGGAGACCCCCCTCTTCCACTCAAAATGTATATATATTTTAGCATACCCTTCATCAAATGTTGGACCAACTACTAAAATTATCACCACAGTTTATCGAAACCCATATTACACCTAACTACATACACTGGTACTTCCGAAACTCACAACAAATACAAAACCTGCCACCTCTCCTGCCTTGTTTCTCCGTGCCTTTCAAATCTGTTATCCTGTTTTCCTACAACAGGAAACAGGCTTTCCTTTAAACAGGTTTTCAATAAATAAAATATAAGAATCTATGAATTATCAGGCATTTAAAAAGCAAAATTAAAATTCTATTCTACAGCACAAAAAAAATACATAAAAAAACTTTTCAGGCCATACACCCACATAGACATTAAACACAGTCAAAAGTTTAGTACCAAAAACATAACTTTAATCTCGTCTAATAATATCAATCTTAAAAAAAGTTTTGAAAACGGCCCCTAAAAGCCCAAAATTTAACGTCCCCCCCGCTGTATATACGACAACCAATGCACAAACTGTAAGCCTTAAACTATATAGGCGAACCACCGACCACAAAGATTGTCCATATATGCGATGCCCCGGAAATACAGATAATCAGAACTCTGCCTTACACAACACCGACAGAAAACCAAATCATCACA
>JABUQX010129722.1:0-16294 GCA_015478945.1 Trachelipus rathkii
GATGTGCTACATTCGTTGGTGTTAACCGTTTCGCTTTATCGTGAAACACTCGCGTTGTGCCGCTTCAATTATTATTATTATTATTATTATTATTATTATTATTATTATTATTATTATTAACTCCGGAAAAAATAAATATATTTTAACAACTTATATTTCCTTCTATATATTATATCCACATCAAAATGATAGAACACCATATTTTCTATCCAATTCATTATAAAAATATTTTCGACGTAAAACTTTTTCCGCGTTATCATAGCGAGATAAAAATCACTTAAAAACACTTGTAATATTATTCACTAACCTTCAAATATAATATTAATATTGGATCATATCATTTCATTATATTAATTCTACCTCTATTTCTTTTTACTCAGTGGAACCATCGCCTTATGGGTAGAAGCCATGACTATATCTGACAACAACAAATCGATACTTCTGAGGCCGGCCGCTAGAGGGTACTAGCGGCGCCGCGCCGTAAAATCATACAATATTTGCCGCGTTTCAAGCTATCACTATTTTACACAATTGTTATTATTATCTAAGAATTATATATTATTTTCTTAATTAATATGTAAAATAATGAAGAGATAATCATTGTTCTTTTACTACTAATTGAAAGGATATCTAAATGAGCATATCTACAATATCTAAAAGTATATCTAATTAAAGAAAATACTAGACAGCGTAATAGTAACAACACATGCTCAAAATATTTTCGTAGACAATATATATATATATATATATATATATCCATATACATATATGTATATATATATATATATATATATATATATATATATATATATATATATATATATATATATATCTTTTTATATATATATATATAATCTATTAATGTAGAAAAGAAACAACAAATTTATTAATTTGAAAGAATAGATGAAATATTAATGCAAAAAGTCGTTTAGAACAAACAATCATATATATATATATATATATATATATATATATATATATATATATATATATATATATATATATATATATATATATATATAT
Source organism: Trachelipus rathkii (assembly GCA_015478945.1). NCBI lineage: Eukaryota > Metazoa > Arthropoda > Malacostraca > Isopoda > Trachelipodidae > Trachelipus > Trachelipus rathkii. The sequence goes on from JABUQX010129722.1 coordinate 1,024, forward strand.
ATATATATATATATATATATATATATATATATATATATATATAGCAGAAATCACTTCGACAGTCATAGAAAGGGGGGTTAATTAGAGCACTTTCCTCGTAGTTGGTTTATTGTGACAGTTAGATAACAATACAAAGATGATTTTCAGTAAATAATTGGATAAATGATGGATGGGCATATATCAACGTTAGCACTATTATGAATTACACAGACTAACTAATAAGATAATGCACTAATTCCCTATCCTAAATAGACCTGCCGGCCTTTTGTTCAATCTAACAATTTACGTAGGGCATCCTCACAGTATGAGGTTCGCTACTAGACTCCCGGGTAGGATTTGGTGGCGTCCCTTCAGGACCCAAGCACCAATCATAACCCTTGTTTGTTTGGCACTCTTTTCCTCCGCGAAGGAAAAGAGGCGCCAAACAATTGACTTTCAAATAATGTACATTGTGTAAGTATGAAGTAGACCACCATTAATGCAAAGTGATATGCAGGAGGTTTGCAATAGCCTCTTACAGAGATGCATACACTCTAAGACACTGCATGCTATTGTCTTACAAAGCTACCGTAATTTACACCCTAGACTGGTGGCCCTCGAGTGCAACAAAGGATCTCTGCCTCGGAGAACAGGGGTGAGGCCCCTGTTTTCGATTTCACAGAGATACTTTCTTACCCTCCTTCGATGGAATACATGAAATATAAAGTTGAGGAAAGTGGAAGAACAGGTGAAACACTACTTGTGGAAGGAGAAAGAACTTACAATATGTATATTTAATACCATTTTTAACCACTTTGGTTCTCGTATTAAGTACCATAATAACGTCTTTAATCTCTTATTTTCCTCAAGAGATATTTACCTCAGTTCCTCATTTCTTTTCTCTACTTCTTTTATTCCGCGTTTTTCTTGCGTTCTGGTGGATCAGGAACGAGATTATAGAAAATTTTGACATTTCTTAGATTTTCAACTACCACCTTATCCCCTTTTATAATATGAGCGTTGTTATTAGTGATCTTGACGACTCTATAAGGTCCGTGGAATCTTGGAGAGAGCTTACCACGATTGTATTGTTGACTTTTCACCAGCAAATATTGAGCATCTTTTAAATTACGAGGGACGAACACATTTCTGTTCCTCAAGTTAGTTCTCTGAGAGAGTGGTTTGGCTATGAGTCCAGCCAGTTTTTCAATATAATTATCATAGGTTTTTGGTCCGTCTGGGAGTGAAGGGTCTATCAATCCGTCAGGAATGTTTATATCTTGCCCGAACATCAATTTGCTCGGACAGATGCCGGATTCGGAGATAGGGGCAAGCCGAAGTGCGAATAAAACGAATGGTAATACGTCTAACCACCCTTGACTTTCCATGCCTGGTTCAGCTAGCATGGTTCTTAAACTGGTTAGAATCATCTTATGTGTTACCTCCACCTTGGAGTTCGAGAATGGCGCGTAGCTCGCGGTAGTTGTATGAGTTATTCCTAATAGTTTACATACACTTTCAAATAAATGTGATGTGAAATTTCCACCCTTGTCTGTGATCAGGTTGCTGGGAATTCCACACATCGGAATTAGCTGATTTATCAATGTTTTCACAATGGTTTCTTTTGTGATGTCCTTGAGGGGAAAGGCCCACACATAATGGGAATATCTATCAATGAGAGTTAATAAGTACTTGTATCCTCTACAAATCGGTAATTTCAATATATCACAGTTTAAATCTTGGAATTTGTAGGAAACTTCTTTATACTTCCCGTAAATGGGATTTATGCTACGGCCTGTCTTCCCTATTTGACATTGAGGACAACTTCTTACAAGAGCTTTCACTCTCTTATGCATGTTGCGAAACACAAAATCGCTTTTTATCGCGGTCAGACAGCGCGATATCCCGAGGTGTCCTTGAAAGTGAGTTAACCGTATAATATCGTCTATATGTTGATCAGGGAGAATGACTCTAGCATAATTCAGTGAGGTATCAACGTAGAGAGAGACTTCATTCTTTTTGAACCAGAAGGGTTGTTTCTTTATGATTAATGAACTTTTTTCTTTATTTTTAAGTAATGAATTAATGTATTCATCTTCTAACTGGTCTTTACTAATTGCTGCGTAGTCAACTTCTTTTCTGAAGCGTTTTATCAAGTCAATATGAGCTTCATTACAGCGCTGAATTAAATTTATTCGTGTGTTTTCAGTAAGTATATCATTTATTTCATCTAACTTTTTAGTTGGCGATTTTTCACTTATTTTGTGTAATTCTTTTTCTTCCATTTCTATTCTTTCTTTCATTCTCAACCCTTTGGGCTTTAAAGTTCCTTCTTTCTCATGAGAACTATTTCTGGAATTTATTTTGTTTACATTTTTGTCATTTAAAGGGTCTACCTTTTTACCCTTCATTGGACTGCCGACCGCGGCACGTGTGTGGTTTTGTTTTATTACCCTATGATAACGAGCTTTTAGTTTTGGAGAAAGTTCTTCATATTTGTACTCGGTTGTAAAATTCGAACAAGAATCCACGTGGAGTATGGGAACTTCGCTCTTATTGGCTAATTGGCTGAAATGAGGACCAATCACAGTGTTCGTAGGAGAGGAGGTGATTTTTGATGGTTCTTCTGCGTCAGTAGTCTCACTTTCTTCGTTATTTGGTTCATCATTACTGATATCATTTATTAATAAGTATTCTTCTAAGGGATTTCTCTTTTTTGTTAATAATTTGAAAGAAACTTTGTAACTAGTTAATAAATTGAGACTCCTGATTTCACGAATGTTGAAATTTTTATCGTCATTTGTTCTTTTATATTTGTTTATAAGTTCACGGCAGTTGGTTTCGATATCAATATTTTTATTCGTGAGGAGATATCCGTACTTCTTGAAGACTTTTGTTAAGCATACTAAAAGGCGATTTGCTTCGTCATACTTTCTTTCAGTTGGCGAGAGTATGGAACTAAAAAAGGCAATCGGAAGATCGGCTGTGTTAGTGATGGATAAAATAACAGCAGCTGTAGATACATTTGTAGTATGTATGATAATTTTGTAGTTAGAAGAGGTGCCCGGATAAGCAAGTACAGAAGCATTTTCAACAGCATTTTTAATATCTTTGAAGGCCTTCTCTGCTGTGGTATTCCAACAGACGCGTCGGTTTGAATAAGGTTTACCTTTCAAAAACATATTTAGGGGCGCTGTTAGTTCAGAAAATAATGGCACGCTGCTTCGGTAAAAGCTTACTCGGCCAAGGAAAGATCTTAATTCTTTGATGGTCCTGGGTTTTGGGGTGTTTAAAATATCCCCAATTTTCTCGTGATTCGGTCTGATACCATTTTCATTTATAGTATATCCCAAGTAATCAATCTCTCTTTGGGCCACTTGGCATTTTAGGGGATTTAAACTGATGTGTAGATAACTTAACCTTTTTAGTACCTTCTCCAGGAGGATTTTGTGCTCATCCTCGGTCTCTGTGTGAATCAAGACGTCATCCATATAGGCCTGAGTATTCGGTAGGCCTTGTAGGACTGTATCAATGTAAGATTGAAAGATAAAGGGAGATGACACATAGCCCATGGGAAGATTTCTGTAGGTAAACGAGCCGATATTTGAAGTAATGGTAAAGTACTTTTGTGAGTCGGGGGCTAATGGCACCGAGTAAAATGCCTGCGTCACGTCAAGTTTGGTGAAAAGACGGCTCCCCTGCAGGTTTGATATTGCATCTTGCAGGTGCGGAAGTCCATAGACTCCTACCTCAGCTCTTTTGTTCAATTCTCTAAAATCGGAGATTATTCTGACTCGATTTTCGCTTTTCTGGAGGACACTCATGGGAAAAGACCAAGGTGAATGGCTGCGGCGGAGGACTCCCGTGGCTACGAGGTTGTCCAGTTCTGCTTTTGTTTGAGCATAAAGTTTGTGGGGGACCCTCCTTGGCTTAAGGGAGATGGGCGGTCCTTTTATATCTATTTTATAAGGATAATTGTTGGCTAGTTCTATTAATACTCTCTCTGGAATATAGGCGGCTTCTTCGTCCGTAGTTATTTGACCGTCTTCAGCTATTAATGCTGTGCTCATTCTCTTATTTTTATTTTTATATCTTTCAAAAATTTCATTCCACCTTTTTTCTTGTTTCAATTTGATGTGGTGGTTTTCGGGGAGATAAGGGTTTACAAATAACTCAGAATATTTCGATAATAACTCATTAAAATTTAAAGAACTAGAAGGCACATGCTCAGGAGGAGGAGAGAGAGAGAGATTGGAAGAAGAAGGAATAGGAGCATCATTAACATTAAAATTCACATTTCTACTCAATTTTATGGTCTTATTTGTAATTTGATCTAACAATAAATCTTCTTTAAAATTTATGCCCATCTCAAAATTTTTTAAAAAGTCTAATCCTAAAATATTTGTGCTTACATTAGCGATATAAAAAGTAACAATATAGCTACGCCCCAATCCCAGATCGATTTCAATATCTTTAATACCATAGATTGCAATTTTTGAATTGTTAGCAGCAAACATATAGCCTACCGGCGCTTTTTGATGGTCATTAGCAGCGCATGATAAGAGGCAGCAGATAGAGCCACAGTCTACCAAATAATCGATCTTATTTAATGTGTCATAGACTATATACAAGGTCAAATTGTCAATCTTGCAAACCCTCCTGTCTCCCTCAACATCGGCTGTAACTATCTTACTGCTCAAGCAGCGCTCGTCATCAGCATTCACATCAGTTGGGTCTGACAGGATAGTTGCTACATTGCTTCCATCTTCCCTTGTATTATCTATAACACCCCTCCCCCCATTTAATAAATTTGAGTTAAAAAAGACGTATCCCACATGCGATGGATTGACAGTAGTAATAAAATGGTTATTAAGTACATTACCAACATTGCTTGAGACAGTTGTATCGAGACCTGTATTGAGGTCAGTATTATTTAATGTAATATCATTATTTGTTGATATATTTTTATTTTGTGGACTACTACTACTTTCCATATTTAAATTTTTAGTGTTCTTTAAACTAGAAGGAGCATGCATTCCTTGTACATTTGTGTGAATTGAAGAGTATTTATTGATAAAGTTTTCATTAATTTGTTCATTTTTTTCATTTTTATTGTTATTTTTAATGATATTTATATTTTCCATTTGAGTAGTGCTGGTAGTTATATTTATATTTTGATCAGTTTCTGGATCAGTATAGTTCATATTGTTTATAATAATAATATTATTTTCATTGTCATTGTTATTATTATTATTATTATTATTATTCTTGTGTGTGTGTGTGTGTGTGTGTGAAGTATTATTATTATTACATGTATGTATGTGTGTATTATTATTATTATTATTATGAGCAGTAGTAGTAGTAGTAGTAGTAGTAGTAGTATTTATTTCACTATTATTTTCAAGGTTAATAGAGTTATTATGATTGATATAATTTTTATTTAATTCTTCAGCACTTTTATTTAGTAAGTTTATTTCATTAAGCACCTCACTGTTTGTAATAGGGTCACTTATCACTTGGAGGGTATTACTAAATCTCACTTTTCTATTTTGAGTATGTTTTTCACGGCTGCTATTAGATGGTAAAATTTGCAGCCTGGTTAGCAGTTTTCCGACGATGATGGGGCATTTTTCTGGTTATTACCATATATTAATGGATACATAGGACACTCATTGCTTTCACATTTGTAGGCTTTGAAGAGATAGCGAGCATGATAGAAGCATAATTGATTGACAGCGTTATTAAAGGCTTTACTGTATCCATTTGTATCTGATTCTGAGTAGCGTGACCTACTTTTCTCGCGTGTCCTATTTCCTCTCTCAGCTGAGTTCGCTTGGTTTTTAATGAACAGCTGAAAGTCGTGTGCGAGCTCGGTTACAATTTTTGTGAGGTGGGCCATCTGGTGGGCGATTTGACCTTCACTTTTGCTCTCAGTTTCATGTTGGCGCTCTTGGTTGCGCGCGTTGGGAAGAAGGTAGGCGGAGTCTGTTTTGTTACGTACAGAATTTACAGAGCTCCAAGTCTGTTCTTCGTTTGGTTGATGATAATTTCTTCCTTTTCGAACGAAATTCTTATAAAGATCGTCTGAAACTTTAACCATCCTTACAAGGTCATTTTCTTCAGCTAATGAATACACTGACATCTGAATATTTTGAGGCATCTGCTCTAAGAAGAGGTCTATCGCAAATTTAGGATTGTGTTCTACCAACACATCGAAGCTTTTATTCCCCAATACCCCTTTTACACGATGGAGATATTCACTAGGCAATTCATCCGGTCTCATGCCTTGTTTAAAGACATCTCGGATGTTCCTTAAGGCGGGGAGGTAAACTTCTTCTATGCTTTGTAATAGCAGACGATAAGCGTTGTTTTGAAGAGGAAAAGTGGTTTTGGAGACCAAATTTGTGGGCAAGATTGGAGCCAACAAACGAACACGTTCGTGGGTGTCTTCTATGTGATTTAATTTGAAGATCGTTGTGGTAGCACTTAACCAATTTATAACATCATAGGGGTCAAAGGTTGGTAATTGACTTGATGTTAATTGACTGTATGTTCTTATCGGTGAGTCGGCATCATGACGCCGCGTCCTTTCCTTTTGGCGCGAAGATGGTGGCGTCGCTTCCATCTCAGTTTCTGAGCGAGAACCAGATGGCGTTCCCTCATTCTGAGAGGGGGAGAAGCGTTGGGGTGAGGGAGTTTTATCCTTCCCTCTTCTTGTGGACTTCTTTGTTTGAGTCCTAAGAGTCAGCTTCTTCGTCCATTTTCTATGGTCTTGTTGTTACCGACTGAATTTTGAGTCAACTGTTTGGCGTGTTGATTTTTAGGCCTAAATCGAGAGCTTGAATTTGAATTTTCGCTTTCGAAGTAATAACGACTTTATTCTCTTATTTTAATGATGTTAATAAGAACTTTATTCTTCACGTTATTAATTTTGACTCAAATAATTTATTTACTTTATCTAACCATCAATATTTTAAGCACTGAACTGACGAGAAAGTACCGGATTTTTTTTTTTTTTTTTTTTTTTTTCAATTATTAATGTATCTGACTCCAATTAGGGGGTTTAGCCCCCTGTCGCTCCTGGGGTTACCAAAATGACGTCTAGGCCGAAATCACTTCGACAGTCATAGAAAGGGGGGTTAATTAGAGCACTTTCCTCGTAGTTGGTTTATTGTGACAGTTAGATAACAATACAAAGATGATTTTCAGTAAATAATTGGATAAATGATGGATGGGCATATATCAACGTTAGCACTATTATGAATTACACAGACTAACTAATAAGATAATGCACTAATTCCCTATCCTAAATAGACCTGCCGGCCTTTTGTTCAATCTAACAATTTACGTAGGGCATCCTCACAGTATGAGGTTCGCTACTAGACTCCCGGGTAGGATTTGGTGGCGTCCCTTCAGGACCCAAGCACCAATCATAACCCTTGTTTGTTTGGCACTCTTTTCCTCCGCGAAGGAAAAGAGGCGCCAAACACTTGACTTTCAAATAATGTACATTGTGTAAGTGTGAAGTAGACCACCATTAATGCAAAGTGATATGCAGGAGGTTTGCAATAGCCTCTTACAGAGATGCATACACTCTAAGACACTGCATGCTATTGTCTTACAAGGATTCCCTATCGTAATTTCACCCTATATATATATATATATATATATCCTGGCACCCGGGACTCAAACTGAAAATGATGATGAGAGGTACCTCTGGAACAAAGATTATCAAAATGCATAAATTAGCTGGTTTTATTTATATCTAAGCTATCTCCACTACCTAATCCAATCAACCAAATTTACTCAATAAAGGTTTTGACCTTAGAATTTAAACATTATAAAACGGTGAGAAGTCATGTCTATTTTAATTCCCTTTTATAAAGATACACACAAAAATAGAAGAAAAAATAGTATATATATATATTAGAAAAAGGTAAAAACTGCCAATCAAACGAAGATAAAAAAAATAATGTTAATAAATTTTGTAAATAAATTAAAAGAAATTAAAAAAAAAATCAAAAAATAAAACAAAACGAAAAAATTATTTCACGAAAAACTAAAAATCACAGAGAGAGAGAGAGAGAGAGAGAGAGAGAGAGAGAGGAAAAGTTATTTGAAAACTATTATTATTGTAGTAGTAGCAGTAGTATGAGTGAGTTGAAAATCAAAATAACTCGTCACCCTGTTTTATTCACCTATATATATACATACTGATAGAAGAAGAATCTTTTGCAAGAGAATGGGGTGAGCTCCCCTGATTTTGAGACGTAACTTTCGTGAGGGTTTGGAGGGGTGAGAAGAGGAACTAGAGAGTGGGTGAGAGGTGTTTGGAACAGGAGGATCGATTCGGGGTGTTTGGGAGGGATCAGTGAGGAGACTCTAAGCGAAGGCATTGCGGCCAAGCACCCTGAAATATCAATATTTAATATATATATATATATATATATATATATATATATATATATATATATATATATATATATGTATATATATATATAATAACATATATATAATAACAATATATATATATATATTAATAATATAATATATATATATATATGCTATATGTATACCGTATATATATATATATATATATATATAATATATATATATATATATATATATATATATATATATATATATAATATATATATATATATATATATATATATATATAATAATATATATATATAATGTAAATTTTAATTGGTCTTGCATGGAAATCTATTTTTACATGTACTATAATCACAAGGACTTTTAGAATTGTAAAGTCCGAATAATGTATATATATATATATATATATATATATATATAATAATAATATATATATATATATATAATATAATATATATATATATATATATATAATATATATATATATGTATATACCTCATATCTATATAAACTATATAAGATATATATATATATATATATATATATATATATATATATATATATATATATATATAACTATATATATATATATATATATATATATATATATATATATATATATATATATATAATATATCACTTGTTAATAGCTTGCCAGTTACTTTGCTATCGATAAGAAACTCGAAGCAATAGATGAGTTTAAATAATTGCCTGGGCTTGCTAGGCCTGTCAATGATAAAGATAAAAACCTACTTCTTCTCAAACGAGAAAGGAGAATTGTCGGTTTTATAAGCCGACAAACGAAGAAAAACATTTTCGTGTATACCGGCAAACCAAAGCGCCGAATAACAAACGAACTTCTGTGTTTGGACATTCGTCTTAAAAAAAAGGTTCGGCACAAAGAGAATAGTAGTATCAGAACACTTTGGTATCGAACCACCCTTTTCGATAATGAAGGATATAGGTTAATAGGTCTGCCAACTTGGAATATATATCTATATATGGGATAATAGCTCGAATTCCGTGTAAATTTCAAGTCTGTAGGATGTATAATAGAGAGGGGGTCCCCCGGAGCCGGCGTAGCGCTACGGGCCATCGTTTAATACCCTTTTGGCTTCCAAAACCGAGAATTGAGTTAAGCCTAACGGTGAGGTTAGGGCTCGAGCGTTGTATTGACGTAATCTCGTCGGAGACGAGATTTACGTCAGCGCGCGAGCTCGCGCGGGTACGAGTTGAAATTGGATCTGGATGGATAGAATCAAAGGTGGAAGGATGGGGATGATGGCGGCAGTTAGACAGGTTCAGATGGTGCGCGTGCGCATACACATACCCATTATTATTATTATCGACTCAGATTCGAATTCCTTCGGAAATCGAATCTGAGTCGAAAAACGATCCCTGTAACAGGAATCGTTTTTTTACAGCGCTCATCCCGACTTCGGATTCGCGCCGCGGTCAGCTTCTTCGCAATCCGGTTTTTGACGCCGACGTTGGAGCCAAGCCCCGCCTCCGACTCGCACTTTATCGTATCGTGCTAAAATTTGGAGGGTGGTTAGATGGTAAGGTAAAAACATTGCTTGTATACAAATTTACGTCCCGCTGGGTCCCCGAAGGGGGGGCTCTACCCCCCTTCACACATTAATAAAATATTGATCGTATAAAGGCTGAAATTTGGTGAGAGGATTCAGAGTTGAAGTTCTAGAAATACTTGATATGTGAATCCAAGGAGTTGGCTCCGGCAGCCGGTCTGGAGGCCACTGCGGTGCCGAGTTAATAAAAAGTCGTATAACAACAATGTTGGTTCTTTATATATGTTATTGGATCTTGTAGAATTTCGAAAATAATGGTTTCAGAAACCCTCAAGAAAAAAAAAAAAAAAAATTCAAAATAAATAAATCAAATAAATAAATAAATTTCTTACACTTTTTATGTTTATAACTTAAAATTTACGTTTTTACATACCCTAAAGCAGTAAATCAGCACATCAAACACCTTCCATCTACCTTCCTGTCACCCTCCTGTCAAGTTGTGATCTATTGATCTATTGTTAAGGTCAAATTTTACTAAAATTTTTCATGTTTTACTACCTACAGTAGAATCAAGTTAAATCACAGCATACACCAACGCTACCCTCACTGTCCAATTCTGATCTAATTGGGATCTATTGATACTATTGATCTAGTGAATCCTATTGATCTATTGATTAAGGTTCAAATTTTTAATAAAATTTTCATGTTTACATACCCTAAAGCGTAAATCAGATAAATCAACACGCATCCATCTACCTTCCCAGTCACCCTCCTGTTCCAAGTTTTGTGCTTATTTGATTCTAGTTGATTAAGGGTCAAATTTTACTGAAAATTTTTCATGTATTTACCAAATACGGATTTACCCTAAGCCGAGTAAAAATCAGTAAATCAAACCACCATCCCAACCTACCCTCCTGTCCACATCAATGACCTATTGATCTATTGATTCTATTGGATCTATTGATTAAGGATCAAATTTTTACTACGAAATTTTTCATGTTTTACATTCCCCTAAAGCAGTAAGTCAGTAAATCAAACAACCCATCCATCTACCTTCCAGTCACCCTCCTGTCCCAGTTTGTGATCTATTGATCTATTGATTAAGGTCAAATTTTTTACTAAAATTTTTCTATGTATTTACATTTACCCTAAAAGGCAAGTAAATCAGTAAAAATCAAGCCATCCCCAACCTACCTCTTGTCCAATCATGATATATTGATCTATTGATCTATTGATCTATTGATTAAGGTCAAATTTTACTAAAAATTTTCTGTTTTTAACATGACCCTAAAGCATGTAAAATCAGTAAAATCAAACACCGATCCATCTACCCTTCCTGTCACCCTCCTGTCCAGGTGTATGATCTATGATCTATTGATTAAGGTCATTTTTTACTAAAAATGTTCATGTTTTACATAACCCTAAAGCAGTAAATCACTAAATCAAACCACTATCCAACTCCCTCCTGACCATCTGTGATCTAATTGATCTATTGATCTATTGATTAAGGTCAAATTTTTACCCTAAAATTTTCATGTTTTTAAACATACCCTAAAAGCAGTATATTAGTAAAAATCAAACCACTATCCAAACTCCCTCCTGACCATCTGTGATCTAATGATCTATTGATTAATGTCACATTTTGTTTTAACTAAAATTTTTTTCATTTTTTACATACCCTAAATAGTAAATCACTAAATCAAACCAATATCCAACCTCCCTCCTCCGAGCACCTATGACCATCTTGATCTATTGATCTATTGATCGTTATTGATTCAGTCACATTTCGACGAGTATCATTTTGAATAAAAATATCATAAATCAAGTTCTTTATACAAACATCAAAACCAATATATGTTGACGTAACAAAGGAAGTTTTTTCACCATTAAAAAAGATTACCGTAGCATCATCCTGAGACTAAGAAAATTAATGTAACCCACAGACAAACCTAAACACATCTTAAGCCAGCGAAATAATGTAAACGTTAACAAAAGATTCACACACTTTAACAAGCAGTGAAGTAACTAACATAGCATACAAAGACGTAACCTATTCACCCTTTTTCAAACATATATCACTGATATTTTTCAATTATCATAGTAACATTTAACCATAAAAAAATTAAACCACAACCATAAGTGTAATTAATCATACTGAATCAATACGAATATACTCTAAATGTAAACAAAAGTTTTCCACATTTAATAAAAGAGATTTCTTAGAGCATCAATCTGAACTAAGAAAAATAATTGTACAGCGACAAACACCTGACACACCTTTTAAACAATGAAATAAGGGCAATCCATCATTAACAAAGTTTCCAGCACTTAACAAAACAGTAAGTAACTAACAAAGCATACAAAGAAGCCCTAACACGCCCTACTCACACCTTTTTTCTAACATATCACTGATATTTTTTACATTTACATAGTACATTTAAACACGAAAAAAAAATTTACACCTACAACCGTGTGTAATTATCATGCAGATCAATATGAATATATTCTAACGTAACAAAGTTTTTCCCATCAATTAAAGCAAACCTATAAGCAATCAACTGAAACTAACGAAATTATAAAATGTACAACGACAAAACCTGACATAACCTTATCCCCGCATAAGAAGCAGTTCCAACCATGTAACAAAGTTCCAAGCCCTTAACCACCAGGTAAAGGTACCTAACATGGTGTGCAAAACGTAACCCTACTTACACTTTTTTCAAACATATCTCTAACATAAACAATGTTAATCCTTACATTGACACAATAGAGGCTGCTTTGATTTAATCGGTATGATCCGAGAGAGTTTTTTAAGTGTAGGGAGTCCAATGTGCATTTAATCATAACCAAGTCTCACAGTGGGAGTACGTCTCGAGAGTGATGACAGCCACTCACAGCTAACTGTAAATGTCACTCCGGCAATAAACAAAGTTAGCCACAACGAGCGATAACATATGTACATGATTTAATATAATGTCTTTGAAAAGGAGCTGTACACAGAGTAGAAGGGTTTATGTAATAGATTGCGTGATATAGAGCCATTTATATATATGAAGGAGTCGAGGCGAGATTAAATAAGACCTTAGTATTATTAACACGCTTGAGTGTTTGTTAAAGCCATCGAGAGCCCTAATATACCTACTCCCGAGCGCGAGAGCGGGTCTGATGCCTTCATCCCACCAGGACCTTTTTATTCTCTAAAATGATCCTATTGATTTCATGTCCTATTTCGAGTATCATTTCGACTAAACCATAAACACAAAATAAGTATGTGAGCTAACTGTCGCGGAAGTACTACTCAGATCAGGTAGCCGATCTTAATCTGATATAAGCATGCGTATCTTACTCTTTATCGATTATATATGTATATGATATAACATAATATCTGAAAGCTAAGAGAGAATAATGAGCATGGTACAACGAACCAACCTAACCCACCATATCCGGGTGTCTGGGTAACCGACACGTGCTTAGAACGTAGAATAAATAAACTACTACTAACATAACAAAGTTCCAACCATCACTTTAACAACACTAACAAAGTACCTACAGCCAGCGTACAAAACGTAAACCCATTCACACTTTTTCCAAGCATACCTCTAACAAATCATTGTTAATTTTACATTAACGCTATTGATTTACGTCGCATTACGAGTATCATTTCGAATAAACATAGCACAAAATGAATTCTTTATATAATAACTTAACCTACGAATAATGCTAACATAACAAGGTTTTTCACATTAATAAAGCTAAACATGGGCAAATCAATATGAACTAAGAAAATAATGTACAACCACAAACTTAACACAACTTACGCTCTAATAATCAGATTTAAACATTACAAAGTTTCCACACTTAACCACCAAGTAAATAACGTACATTGCAACACAAAAACGTTAACGCTATCTAACTTTTTCCAAGGCAATATCTCTAACAATATTACCGTTAATTTTACATTGACACAGTAATATTTTAACAAAAAAAGTTATCATAACCATGTCTAATTAATTATCAGACCAAACGAATAAACTGTAAACATAAAGAAAGTTTTATCCAAACATAAAACATAAATAAAAATAAGTTCTTTGAAATAAAAATATCGTAGTAAATTGTATATAGTTTACTGATTTTAAGCAGTAAATCAAGTAAATCAAACCAAACCATCATCCCCTCCCCACCCTCCCACCATGACTTTTTAATCTATTGATGTCTATTGATTCAATGTCCATATTTTTCGAGTATCATTTTAGAGCGCGAGAAGATTGAACACAAAAAATTAAGTTTTTATATACTAACCCATCGACTAATATGACTAACGTAACAAGTTTTTACATTAATTAAAAAGCTAACATAACATAACCTGACTAAGAATATATGTAACAAAACGACAAACTAACATACATACCGTAACAAATTAAAGAACTACTAACATTAACAAAACTTCCACACTTAACAACAGTAAAGTGCCTAACACTTCGTACAAAAACGTAACCTATTTTCATACTTTTTTCCAAGCATATTTCTAAACATATCAATGGTTAATTTTAATTCATTAACAATCGTAATATTTAACAGAAAATTTAGCATAACCCTGTTAATAAAAAATGCCAGCATACGGACAATGAAATATAATGCCCTAACCGTACCGAAATTTTTTACATCAACTTCGTAATATTTTAATAACAAAAAAAATTCATCATAAAACCTTCGTCTAAACTACATAATCACCCTAACTGAAATAAATTGCAAAGACAAACAAAGTTTTACCGAGCATAACATAAAAAGTATCACTCGTCTCGAGTATAACATCATTTTGAACTATGAATAAAACGTAGACATTAGCTAAAATTCTCGAGCAAACCTAACATTACTCAACAAAATCTTAAACCTAGGCTCACCACGGTTTCTAAACACATCATCGTCAGTTTAAAACAGTAATATCCTTAACAAAACTCAATCAGTTCTCTAACAAATCAGTGTTTATTTCACATGGTCATAGCAATATTTAACATAACGCCACGCTAACTTACGAATAAAGCAGTTTTTATTTAACCCCAATGAGTAATCTAAGCAACAACATTAAACTTCCAAGAGAATCCGCAGGGGGATATGCGCCCCTCTTGAAAGGGTGTGAATCCTGCGAGGGGGATCACCCCGAAGGGGTGTAAGCGGGCTTACCCTCCGAAGGAGGGGTAAGGCCTCAGCCTTCGGGCTGAGGCCCAAACCCGCTTACACCCCTTGCACCCCTTCGGGGTGATCCCCTCGCAAGGATTTCATCACCCTTTCAAAAAGGGGGCGCATCCCCCTGGGATTTCTCCTGGAAGGTAATGTGTTGCTTTAGATACTCTTGGTTAATGAAAACT